>KL264204.1:1097-63685 GCA_000699545.1 Podiceps cristatus | reverse complement strand
CCCCCCCCCCCCCCCCCAACAGTAGCTACTAAGATCTGTTATGCAGTAACAAACTATATCTCTTGCCTTGGGTTTATGTGGCAAGGTTTTGGTAGCAAGGGGACTGCAGGGGTTGTTTCTGTGAGAAGATGCCAGAAGCTGCCCCCATATCAGACACAGCCAATTCCAGACAACTCCAAGATGGACCTGCCATTGGCCAAAGCAGAGCCCGTTGGTGGTGGATGTTAAAAAAAAAAAAAAAAAAAAAAAAAAAATCATCTGTCCAACAGCAGTTAAGGGAGGAGTGAGAATATGTGAGAGCAACAACTCTGCAGACACCAAGGTCAGTGAAGGAGGAGTGGGAGGAGAGGTGCTCCAGGCACTGGAGCAGAGATTCCCCTGCAGCCTGTGGTGAAGACCATGGGCTTCAGGACAACTTGCAGATACCCACCCTGGAGTTCATGAAGGACCCCATGCTGGAGGAGGTGGATGTGCCCTGAAGGAAGCTGTGACCCTTGAAGAGCCCACACTGGAGCAGGTTCCTCTTGCCCATGGAAAGGAGTCTATGCCAGACCAGATTTTCTGGCAGGACCTGTGGCCCCATGTGGAGACCCACGCTGGAGCAGGCCATTTGTGAAGGACTGTACCCCACGGAAAGGACCCACGCTGGAGCAGTACTTGAACTGTAGCCTGTAGGAAGGATCCTATAGTGGAGAAAGTCATGAAGGACTCTCCTGTGGGTGGGACCCCATGCTGGAGCAGGGGAAGAGCATGAAGAGAAAGGAGCAGCAGAGACGAGGTGTTATGAACTGACCACAACCCCCATTCCCTGACCCTCTGTGCTGCTTGAGGTGAGGAGGTGTAAAAGTTGGGAGTGAAGTTGAGCCTGGGAAGAAGGGAGGGATGGGGGGATGGTGTTTCTATATTTGTTCTTATTTCTCATTAGCCTACTCTGTTTATTAGACAATAAATTAATTTCCCCAAGTCAAGTCTGTTTTGCCCATGATGGTAATTGCTGAGTGATTTTGACCAATAAACTTTTTAATTTTTTTTCCTCCTGTCCTGTTGAGGAGAAGTGATAGAGAAGCTTGGTGGGCATCTATTAGCTAGCAAAGGTCAACCCACTACATGAAGTCTATGAAAACTTCAGTCTATCTGATTTCATATGCAAATCTTCAAGTAGCTGCAAAACTGGATGAAATTTTGATGTGCTACGTTGTGCAACACTAGGTTCTTGCTATGCTGCCCTGATTTTACAAGAGGTATAACTGTTCTTTGGCAGCTTCTTAACCCTCAGAATTGCCATCCTTGAGTTTTAGAGCATCAAAAGTGTTAGGTACTTATTTTTAAAGGTCTGACAGTAATCTTTAAAAAGGAATTAATGAGCAGTTAACAGTATAAAAACTTAAAGTTGGTCCCTGAATAACTTTGCTATAGCAAAGCATGGCTTAATAATGTCTGTGCCAATTGAACAGTATTTATCATCATCTTCCTGATTTCAGCAGCTAGCATTCTTAATTAGGTACCTTAATTAGCTTTATCCTTTAGCTAACTCATAGCAACCAAAAATAAGCAGCATTCAACCTGTTTAGGAAATAATTCCAGGAGCCTTTGGGAGGTGAGATGTTGAGTGCTAACTGCTTTGCAAAAATGATTTTTTTTTTTTTTTAACTCATCTGTATCTTCTGGAAGAAGAGATGAAAAACTTGTTGTGTTTCTTGCCTTCTGACAAGGGGCATGTAAGTTTGAAAATCTTTACAATTAAAAGCATCTTCCTGCAAGGTTACTTTTTGAAGAGAATAAAACCTTCTAGCAGATTAATTCCCATCTTGAAGAATGGGAATCTTGCATATTTTACTTCTAGCTTCAGAAAAGAAAGTTTAGAACATCATTGAAAATATGTCAGAACTGCACCTAGTTATCTGTAGAACTGTCCTGATAGAAACTTACCAGGACATAAACAACATAATAGCTGGCTGCCATTGATTAGTGATCAGTCCTATCTCTATCCCTCTACTGGCCTTTCTTGCTTTGTGGATCCATCTGCTGAGGATTTGCAGCTGCTTTAGTTTGCCTGTGAGGCACAAGAAGCAGTTCTGGGGGGGTTGGGGGTGTGGGGAATCAAAATGAGGAGGTACCGGAGGCAGGCTTTTTGCAGCCCTAGTGAGTTAAAGCAGCTCTTTCAGGGGCCTAGTAAGCACCAGAGCTGGCTCTAGGAAGGAGGAACTTTGCAAAATGAGCTTGGAAGGAACCCTTTCAACCTTTCTACAGTTGACTGTGGTTGTGGCACAGATGTTAGGATCACAAAAGATTCGACCACAGGAACTAGTCTGTTTTAAGCAATACCATCTATTTAATAGAATTGAAACAATTTGTATGAAGTTATTTAAGGCTGGTATAGAATGTTTTTGCTTCCAAAGTTTCTGGAATTATTTTAAAGTGTTTTTATCTGCTACACTTAAGTACAATTAATACAAGGTCTTTCTACATAATATTAATGTTTAGCAACTGTAGTTAGAGTTAACTTGTTTAAGATGTGCTAATATGTACTTCTTGCATAAAATTGGCTTTTTTAAGAGTAGGTAGATCTCTGGAATAGGTTAATACTACTTGTTGCTAATGTATACTGATCTGCTTAGTGGAAGTATTTTAAAGTTAATTTATCTGATGGCAAGAGAACTTTAAATGTAGTTATTACTAGGCAAAGATGTGGGGTGTTCTAGTAACTTGATCCTGCCCATTTCACTAAGCATGGAGTTTATTGCTGATGGAAATCATCCAGCTTAAATTCTCTTCAGAGTTCTGTGACTGTCATGTAGTTTGTCTGTGTCATGTGCATGCTTCACACTGCATGAAGCCTTAATGACTTGTTTCAGGATTAATCCAATACTGGTAAGAAACAGGATTTGAGGTCTTACACAAAGCTGGCAGGAAGCAACTGTCAGTTTCCTGTTTCAACAGTTGATGTGTGAAGAATGAGCAGAGGGGAATGACTTGATTTTCCTTAATCATGAGTGAACAAGATTATGAAGAAAGTGGCCCAAATCCAAGTGAGTCTCTTTAAAAAACAATATCATGGTTCTAATGACTCTTCTACTGAAATAGCAGGTTCTGTACTTCCAGCTATATTGTAAAGAATTTATAGAGAGTTTTTGTAGTGTGTTTTCATTAGAAGTAGGCTGTGCTTGATTAGCCTAAGTAAAGGAAAACTAAAATTTAATGATGTTGGTGAGGTAAATGATGGACGTAGTATTAGAATCCTCCATTATGTAAAGGGGGTTAGAAGGAGCCTAAGTGTAACTTGTTCTGCTTTTCAAGATAACTTTCATAAATTCTGATAGTCATTGATAAAGATAATGCAAGAAATTGGTGATATTTAGACATTTCTTTAATAAAAAACCCTAATAACCTGCAAATTTGAAGTAGATTGCACTGAATTCATAAACGCACCTGATGTAAAAATTCAGAGGCAAGATGTGTTCAGACAAGGTTATTGATGCTTTTTTGTAATTTGAATTAGAGCAAGGTAGTGGCTTTTGAAAACTTGAGTGAGTTAGAGAACTAAATACTTCTATCTATTTTTTGATTAGGAGTGGTGATAAATTTTTGATTGTTTGATTTCTTTTGAATTGCCTGCCAATCAAAAATTTGGACTTATAGGAAGTGAATATGCATGATAGAGAAGAAAGAATTATTTTTAACTGCAGGTGACTTTCTTGGACAAGACACTTCTATACATCAGTTTTAGTGACTTTTAAACTTGTGTTTTTGCCTTTAAAAGTTTATGTAAATAATTGACAGTGAATGGTTGTTTACCCTTGTGCAAGCAGGATCTTATCATCATATTCTTAGTTCATAGTGGTTTGTTCTTGATGTGACCAAATACTAACTTAATGATAATGTTACCATAGTTTTTATTAAAAACGGCTATTTTTCACTTGTATCTGGCTAACTGGAACCTACTTCAAGGTCCATGGGCTGTGATTTAAGAGTTGCTCTTTGGCAACCATGAAAGTTTAGAACTCTGGTGTGAAGTTCTGTTCTTCAACTGCATTCTCCTTTAGATAGCAGCATATAAATTTAGAAGTTTCCAGTGGGAAGCAAAACCATAGTTTTACATGTGTTTGCATAGAAAACAGCTATACCTTATCATAGTCAAGCTATCATATTTGAGGCCATGTAGTTTGAAAGGTTTAGGTCATTGTCACTTCTTTGAACACCACCTGCATTCTTTTGCCATATAAAAATCTGCTTTTATTTTTCAGTTTGTTAAAATCTTACAGCATGACAGCAGACATAGATGCTTGCTTTTCTGGACAAATTGTTTGAATACAAAGGCAAATAGGAATATTTCTTGAATATGAATGGTAATGACACACATAGTGTGGGTCAGTGAGGAAGCAGTGAAGCTGGAAAGGATTTAGGGGTCAGACTGGAATAGAATAGCATGAGCTTGGTTTAATGCTGTGGTAAAGAGGGATAGCCTGATCCTTGGAGTAGAGAAGTGATGATTATACTGCTGTAAATAGCATGATTGAAACATGTGTTAGAAGGCTGTATTTGATTTTTTTTTTTTAAAGCTTGAAATTTTTGAAGTTCCTGAATTTTGAAAACTTGGTGTACTAGGATGTTATAGCTAGAAGTTTGAAGATAGCCAAATTTAAATAGAAATAAGGAACAACTTGTTTGAGATTTTCCCATTAATTAAAAAACCCTTAATATTTATAAATCAATAGGCCTTTTCTTATTTTAGTTCTGAAAACATCAAGAGATACACTGGTCAAATCTCAGCATGTTTTTTTAAAGTTATGGAGCCTAATGCAGAAATTAAATTCTGCAACCTGAGGAAAGACAGGAAATCAGATTAGATGGTCTAATATTTTTGTCCTTAATCTCTTGAACAGGCATCCTAGCGCAAATTTAGGGTCACTTAAATGATTATTTCATTCTACCCCAAGTCCTGCTCTGACTTTCCCTAAGACAAGATACCTGTAACACCTTTTTTTTATACTCTACCTCTTTTGATGGGGGGTGGGGGGGAGTGGGAAAGGGAGCAAAGCAAACCAGCCATTATAGTTTTATGATTTAGTAATATTGGCATCAATGCTAAGTGATTTTGTTTACACTGGTTGCTCGGTTTCTAGTGACAGCACAAGCGTTTGTATAGTGAACACACAAACTCATCTGGGTTAAAAGTAGCAGCAAGAATAAAAACAAATGCAAAACAACTCTCTCCCAACTCAGCATTGAGCACACACTGCTGTTGCATTTATAAAAAAATAGTTCTGTTTGTGTGAGGAACAGTGTGATATGGGGACACAAATAGATGAGTAGTAAGTGTGAGAAGGCCACCTCTTTGACAGAGGTGGCTTCTGCCTGCTTAGAAAAGACTATTGGGTTCTGTCTTATGCTGTATAAAATGGACCAGTTTGGATCAGCTTAGAAATAACTGGTAACGTACCTCAGAGTATTCTACCTGTTAGTGTTCGATCACTGCTCTGAAACTTCAGAGGAATATGAACAAAGTGCCTGTCTTTTGCGTCTATGACCAACACTTTGAATTGTGATAGGCAGATGTACTTCTGATGTAATTTTTGTTTGGTGTGTGGAAATGTTGATGAGAAATCATCTGATAGCATTGGCAGTTCTAAAATTGAGGCTAGTACAACTCTGGGACAGTTTGTGATAACTTGTGTGGATTACATTGCATTGGAAATTGGGGGACTGGGGTGTATGGGGGTGCATGTGATCATCTGCATGAATGCTCTAAATATTACCTCCCAAACTTGAGACACATCTCCTATCTTCACTGATTGCAGCTGCATATCTCATGTAGAAAAGAAAATGTAATTTATTGTAGCTAATTTCTATGTAAACATAGCTACACTCAATACAGTGCTTGAGTGTCTGTAGAAATCAAGAGTAGGAATTTTTGCATCTCCCATCAACATAGAATGTACTTTTCCTAGAAGCTTGTCAGGTGTTTTAGTTACGGCTTTAGTTTGTCTACTGATCCATCAGTAAGCACAGAGTTGTGCTATGTTATGTGAACATTACATAGATTAAAAATAACAATTTTTAAACTATATATTTGGGGGAGGGGAAACAGATGATCACTTTATGTTGGGTCAACAATTTTTTGTGTGTGTCATATGACAGAGGAAACATGCCATAAGCTCTTAGAAGACTTGTTGTGGTCCAAGATGAAATACTAGCTCAGATAAATCTAGACTAGATTAGTAGTCTAAGATTTCTGCCCATAAAGTTTTTGGAGTGCTTTAATTGGATTCTAGAAGATGTGTGGTTAGAGGAATGTCTAAAAGTACGTTGGAAATGATCGCTTTTATTGTATGTTAAACTCGCCTCCATACCTGAGAAGAGTTTGAGTTGACAAAATTTCAAAGCAGCCTGAGGGAAAGGTGGTTTGCTTGTTAAGCACTGAAACAGGTTGCCCAGGAAAGTGACACCATCCCTGAAGTTAAAGATGTGTGGATGTGCTTAGGGACATGGTTTAGTGGTGGACTTAGTAGTGTTAGGTTAATGGTTTGACTCTGATCTTACAGGTCTTTTTCAACTTAAATGATTCTATTATATGATTATCTTTAAGCTTCCTCATAGAATTCAAGGGAATAGAGTTAAAACATAAAGCTGTAAATGTCTTTAAACTTACTAGTGGAACAAAGTACCTATTTTTTTATGTTCCATGTTACCTCAGTGGAAGCAACTGAAATAGTTTTTGCTATTTGCTCCATTCCACTTGATAAACCAGAGGTGATATTTACAGCATTTGTGAAAAGTGTAAATCCCTTTTTAGTTCTGGTATTCTAATGAATCTCTTCTTTTGAAGAAGGGATGAGCTAAAGATTGGGATAGTAGCTTATTTCGTTAACCTCTCCATAGTTGCTGACTGTGTGTTCAATTTGAATTACATGTTTGTAGGATCACTATTTCTAAGCATATTAAATAAGCATGCTCTCAAAGGTATTTAATTTACAGACAGTATGATTTTGTTGACAGCAATGCTGAAAACTCAAGCTTGTTCAAAGGTGTTCATAATTGTAGGATTAGTCAAGAAACTGCAGATGAGAGAGCACTTGTCAGTACATTTTTATGGTCACCTTTTCAGCATTGATCTTTTTTCAAATAGAGCTAAAATAGGATTTGATGTGATCAGCATTATCTATAAAAATGCAGTATACAAGATGCAAAATACAAAAAGGATTGACTATTAAAGAAACGGGACTTCAAAATAGCCTGTCACTACCAGACTCCGTAGAAGACTAGTGTTAGCTTGAAAATAGGTAGAATACTGGTTGGAAAGACTGAAAAGGATTTGAAAAATAGGAGGTTCTGTGAGGTGGATTTGACAAACTTGTTTGAGACATTGTGCTCTCAACTTTTTCCTATTGGAACAAACCCAAGTAACTGTTTAGAAATACAAGCATTTTAAGGAAGACTTCACTATTCTCCTACCTACAATTTAAAATACGTAATGTATAGTGCTGAGATGCTGATTTTTACCTCCAGAACTGGTAAGACAAAACTATATTCTTTAATCTCAGAATTGTGAACACTGATTCACATTATTAATTTGGCTACTCTTTTGATGTTTTAATTAGTCTAATGATACCCACTGAAGTAGTAACTCAAGTGACGTTACTATCTGTATGAATGCAAAACAATACTTGAAATTCCCCAGATCACTTTGTGAAGAGTAATCCTTTCAGAATGGATTGGAAGTACCCCAAAGGGAGTACTAATATTTAGCTTATAAACGCAGCTACCGGCTCTCAATAGGCAAGAAAGACAATAGGAGTGTGGTCTTATCAAGACAAATATCGAACAACCTTTATTTTAACTTAGGGATATGCTTTGCAAAAGCTTTACCAAAAATAACATGGCCATTTCAAGGAATGGAGCTAAAAGAAAAACAATGTTCCAAAAGTCATGGGAAGAAAGTGTAATGTCTTAACTAAGGAGTTCTAATGCTTGTATGCTTAACAAGATGAGAGGAATCGGCATGTATTTGCTTGGGGACAGAGTTGTTTTTTATTGTCTATGGAAAAGCTAACTGAACCTTTAAGTATGATGAAGCCAGTTAAAGGATAAATGCCAATTTCTTGGACAATCTTGTGCCAAATCAGCATGTTCCATGCACTGTGAGACATCTCAAAGTGCTAGTCCATAAGGGCGATTCTTTTTGTGTTCACAGTGCTCCTTCTGCTGGCCTTGCATTAAGTACTGTTGTTGGAGGGACACAGCCAGCTTGTAGGACTTGAAGCAATGGGGGACCAGTTATAAAGGAAAGCTGGAGCATTTGGACAGAAGGAGATATATTGAATAAGAACAGTAATTGTGGATTAATTAATCAATGGTTCTTCTCTGGATTGTGGAATTCTAGCGCTGTAATGGACAATAGCTATATTTTGAGACTCTTAAGATAGTATGTGTCTTCTGTGTTATGATACCAGTAAGTATAGTGATACTATGGAGAGTCTATTGGACAAGGGAACTATGGAGAGTGGTAGGAAATCCATCATGGATATAGTTATTTATCTGCTTAAGGGACTGAGACTTATTTCCATCTCTATTGCAACCAAGCTAATACTTTGTGCTGAGACTGGTGTCCATGTTTGCATGAGATTTGTTCTGGGACTTCATGTGGGCAGAAGTGTACCTGAGGGGGTAGAGTGAAGGACACAGGGAAAAGAGTATAACTTGTTCCTCAATTGTTCCTTAATTCTGTAGTGAAGCGACGGTGTAGGTGTTGTTGCTGCAACTTGTGAATATAGGAGCAACAGCACACATGGGCAAAGTGGCATAGGCAAGGACTTGGGACGATTTGGAAATGTCAGTGTTGTGACAGTATCATTGCATTCCAGCCCACGCAATATAGAAGATATTACAAGTCAAAAGTGATGCTATATTTTTTGAGAGGTATGGCAGGGGCTTAATGAGATTGATCTTTTAATAAGGAATATAATGAATATACCATGTCATAAACAGTCCCCACAACTGTAACAAAATAGTTCCTTTTACATTGTTTTTTTTCATAAATTCCTACCTCAACTACTAGATTGTGTTTTTTTGGTGGGGTTTTGTGGTTTTTTTTGAGGGAGTCAATAAAGTAATGGAAAGATAGATTGGGGTGGTTGTTGTTGTTGCCCAGAAGATTTATGTGAAGTTCTATTATCAAGTGCTTTTAAGTAAACTAGAAAGATGGGGCAGGAAAGAGGGGAGAGATTAGTATATGTATTAAAGAATCATAAGTAATATTTAAGAGGCAGAACACTGTGCAGAAGATTAGACTGTTAAACTTAAATTCCTTAAATGTGGACACTGAGTCCACGAGTCTGGGACGCAATGTTTGGTAGCCACCTCTAGTGTTATCTAGAACCAGTTTTTAAACCAGCATCTTCTGACTATTCCTTTTATGGTATACCTTGTGGGTTTTTTTCCCTTTTTATTTTCTAATTGTTGCCCTTTTCCACCAGGGGATGGGATTTCCAGGGAAAGTAGTCCATTTATTAACAGCTCGGAGATGGACAGAGGAAACATGTATGAAGGAAAGAATATGGCTCTCTTTGAGGTAAGTTAAATACCCAAAAAACTTATTTCACCTTCGAGGCTTTGGTAGTAAGATGAAAGTAAGCAGACCCCTGCTTTCTTTCTTGAAATTTAATGGGGGAAAAATATAAATTTTAATAACTTTTCAGTAGCTTACTTCCTGCTAACATTCCATTTCAGTGAATTTGAATTATGTGATTAAAAAGTGGGGTTTTTTTTATTTTCTTCCTTCTATATTTTAGTTTGTATAGTTAAGAACAGTAAATGTTGGTATGCATTGGTGTGAAGGTTTGAAATGAGTCATTGCATTTAAAATTTTGGCACTAGGCTATAGAAATTGTTGGAGAAAGCTACTGAAAGTTTAATCAAGTGGTTTTAACAAAGCAATATCCAGTTTTAAAAGGATTAGAAAATACATTATGAACAGGGGACATATAGACTTCTCTTAAAGCAGCAAAACTAAATAGGTGATAGGTCATGACTTAGTTATATTGTCCAATTACAGTATAGAGCATACCATAACTATTTCTGCTTTCTAGTGTAAATTTCTACTTTATAATGCAAGTTTAACAGCCGTTTAATTCACTGAATGATTGCAATCACTTATAGGAAAAAAGTATATTGATATAGTACATTTAAGTGCCACTTTTGCAATGAAATAGTACTTTTAGTAAAGTTTAACCTAAGTTGTTCTGCTCTAGCAGCATCAACTGGTCTTGCTTTGATGCTTGCTGTTAACAATAAACAAGGTCCTTCCAACATGGGACCTATCTTGTTCCATTCTATCTACTGTTTTCTTGTTGTCCTCTTACGCTTCTCTCTTCTCCCTTTCAAATATTTTTGCACAGAGGACATGATCCTGAGTTCCCTCTTTCTGCATGACCCAAATAATGTATTTTTACTATTTTTCACTCTTAGAGAAGATTGTGCTAAGGATCAAAGTAATGTTGGTCATTAATTGTCTCTCTCTGTCATGTATGGAATGTCTTGCTTTTTTTGACCAAAATCATGGTAGTGGAGTTTTGTTACTGAATTTCTCACCTTCAAGCTCTATTTCATAAAGTAATGTCTAGAACTTCCTGTTGTTCAAATTAGCTGTTGTATTCCTCAGTGTTGATAAATTTGCCATAGCTGCTTTTTGTCCCTAATCTCCTTTGAATATGTGGTTGCATCAGATATTTTGAACAGTGGATGACATTAAATCCTCAGCTGATAGTATGACTATCTTTTACATAATTCAGACTATAGACCATGCTGTTATAGTGTCACCTTCAAAACCTTCTAGTGACTTCCTCACCATTGTTGTAGTGGTGATTCTTTTTTGGTATCATATGTTTCATACTATGTTTTCTACAATCTTATTCTTCTCATGCTTTCAGCTGACTCATTTTTGAATTTTTAAACTGTTACAAACAGTAACATTTTAAACTGTTACAAAGAAGTTTGGCTGTTATAACCATGATTATCATGACCTAATGCCTCAGGCAGAGTTACCTTAGTTCTTCTTTCTGTTTGCAATCCTGATCTCTTGTCTTTCCAATATTTGATCTTGTATACTTGATTGAATTCTCTGGTTCTGCTTTTCTTGGAATCCTTTTATTGTATATGCTTCTCCTGGATTTTGCTATTTGTTTTAGCATGCTTTTGTTCTGTGGCAGGTATTTGGCCCAAGAAAGATGGGTCTACTTCTGTGTCAATTAATATCACATGTGCAGTTACAGCTGATATCCATATGTGCCTGCATTTTCAACAAATGAGTACTTTACAAGTAAGCCTGCAACAGTAGGCTTGAGAGTAATCCTTAAGTCTCTTGATGCTTGAGAGAACCATTTGAGGCCACTCTCTAGACAAGCAAGATGCTGGAAAAACACCAACTCGACCCTATCAGTACAATCCCATAAAAACTGTATTGTGGTAGGAATTGATTTTTCTAATTAACAACGGCCCTTCTCTAGATTTCTCTTATTCCAGCTGTAGAAGCTGCGTATTGTAAGATAGTGTAAAAAAGTGAAAGAAATATTGCAAGATATCCACGTAATGTTAAACTATTAGATTTAGAACTCTTATTAGTTGAAAGCTGACTGGTATTTTGTCGTGCTGATTTTTGGATTTAGGTGAATGAGAGCTGACCTGTTGAGTATGTGTTTGAAATAGTATTATAAAATCATTATTTAAAAAAAAAAAAAAAAAAGAACAATTTAATAAATGCAGCATTCTTAAAATCCCAACAGGAAGAAATGGACAGTAATCCTATGGTGTCATCTCTTCTTAATAAATTAGCAAACTACACTAATCTGACTCAAGGTGTGGTGGAACATGAAGCATATGAAGACAGCAAGCGAAAGGAAGTCAAGGTATCTAAAATTCTAATAGATTCAGTGTTCTTGTTAGTATGTTTTAGCAAGATATTGCTGTAAAAATGCTGGAAAAAATACATGCAAAGCTAAGACCTAAACCACACAGTACCCTCAGTTTCTTCTTCCTTTCTTCTGTCCTTGTATGAGCATCAGTAGCTTTTGTCTACCTCTAGTGAGGATACAGTATGATTTTTATTTTTTTTCCTGGTTTATTAATACACTTAAGTTGTCTGAGTTTTTACCTAAAGCTTAAATCTAAGGAAAAATTGAGATGAAACAGAAATCCATAAGCATATTTGCTCCTTTTAATGTGGTAGCAATTTTTCTGAGTAGGTATTGTTTTCTGGGTGCCAGAGTAAGAATTTTAAAACTTAATGGACACATTCCAAGGAAACATTTTGGTGCACACCTCAAGAATGCAATGTTTATTTTTGAGGGGGAGGAAAGGCAAAGGTTCTCTTTGGCACATCCCTAAAGACACTTGCTAGAAGACAGCAACTGAATTCTTCAAGGGTTGTCTACTGGATACCCTAAGTGCCAATCTAGGCCTCTGTAGAAACGAAACATATTCAGCAGTTGGAGTCTGCAATGAGATGTTGCATTGATCCCTCTGTAAGCAGGGAGCTCTTTCAGGAGAAAGCTTGGCTCAGAAACATGTGACTTGACAGAGTACAAAAGCACCCAGGCAAGGAGGGTTGACTGGCTGAGCATGGTGCCTGAAACTAAGAAATTTAGGGTGGATATACTGGGAAAAGGAGAGTACAGGGAGCCATTTGTCTCTGTGTAGGAGAAGGAGTGCTGCTACTGATTTTGTTCACTGAGCTACGGTTAAAGGAGGAGAAGCACATAAGATGAATAAAAATGAGTACATAGCAGAAGACAGATATAAAAAGGTATTTGAAAGTAAGGTTAGAACTGGAGATTTTTTGACTAGAAGAGAGGTTTACAGTATGGTACCTGAATATTTGCAGTAGAACTGTTTGTATTAGGACTTGAATAGTATAGGAAGTTGGTACCAGGGCAATGGGCAAGGGCGAGGAATAAAGTTCAGCTCTTTGTTTTGGCTTTTTGCTTATCCTGCATTTGTTTGTGTGAGCGGTTTCTTTTTGTTTGTCTTGTTGTGCTTGTTCTATGGTTTGTTTTTTTTTCCCATCTGAACATACAGCTTGAGATATGAGAAAACCAACACTGATCAACTCAATACTTTACTTATTGTGATCCCTGTCCTCCGTCCAGCTGCTGGGCAGTGTTATTTCCCCCGGAACTGACTAGCCAAATAAATGCGTCTCCTCGCTTGGTTTGAGCACCATCTGCTGCCTTGAGAATATGACTTCTATTCATATGTCTCTTTTTTTAGTCCCATGTCTGAAATTAAGGGATGGTTTAGTAGCAGCCTGGCAGAGTAGCATTTTTAATGGTGTAACTGAGATGGTAGCATTGATGTTGCACATGGATATTGCCCAAGATGCTAAAGATAAAGATTATAGTCTAAATGGCATTCCATGATTCCTTATAAGTACTTAGAAATACAGTGTTTTCGTAATAATTTTGTTAACTTATAAAGCACCAATGCTTTCTTATTTATTTAAATGGATTGCCCTTTTTTTTTGCAGCCTGAGTTGTGCTTTAAAAGGAGCTTCTGTACCTGGAAATCTACTGTGTATAACTATAGCTTCTAAGTTGACTATTTCAAGGCCTGATTTCTTCATAAGTGTAGAAGGCTAGAACTTTAATGATGAAGCCTGAATGCTTTTGTGTGTGTATTGACCCATGACGATCACCAGCAAATAAAAACCAGAAACAAATAGACTATGTTGTGGCAGTTTTTACAAATTTTGCAAATCTAAACTGTAGTCAGCCCTGCATTTCTTTTGGCCTTGTCATAATATCTTGTCTGTCTTTTTAAATATTGAAAACACTTACTGTTGAATAACATTTTGTGGGTCAGCTGCAGGGCAATTGGTGATCAACTTTTTTTTAGAATATATTTAGTATTTTGATTATGGCAGTCACTACTTTTTCAATGGTAGTCTGTAACTGGGATTTTGGAAGAAAGTTTGTAAAGCTTTGTAATTAACAGATAAAGGGGCATCCTACCCCTATTAAGGTTTTGTCATAATTCCTATAGAATGAGAACTATCACAAATAGTTTTCTGTATTTTCAGGAATCTTCCTACATAAGTAGCCTATGAATACTTGTGAAGCTGGACGCTCTGAAGCTCCTGTTCAGTTTCACTTGGCATTTGTTCATGGAGTATTTGTGATAAGTGTTTGGGGAAGAAAGTGCTTATGGACTTAAATTGTTTAGTGTAAAGGAATTAATATTCTGATTTGCTCCGAGGTTCCACGTATGGGCACCTTTATTGGTGTGTACCTGCCTTGCTTGCAAAACATCTTGGGAGTCATCCTCTTCTTACGTTTAACATGGATTGTGGGAACAGCTGGAGTTCTTGAGTCTTTCATCATCGTGTTCATGTGTTGTGCTTGTGTAAGTTAACCTTTTTCTTTACTGTTGGCCAAATCTTCTGTTACAAGAGTACTGCTGCCTTCTAATATGCAAGTAGCAGCGAAAGATTTCTCCACAATGGTTAAGTATCAGTGCAATTCAGACACTTGGGATATATATATGCATTGAGTGTCACGTATTATTCCAGCCTGTATGGAGTTTCTTCTGAGTTAATCACAGTAAGCTTTTGTTTGAAGTACGTGGATTCTATTAAATTGTCTTTTGGCAAATCTTTCGTGATTTACATTGAGATCTGAACTGTTCTGCTTTTCACAACTTCAGAACAAACTGAAATATAAACTACAAATCAATCCACAGCATTATGTGCATAAATTAATATTTTGGGATGTGAGACCACTAGTAGATGATATTGTCATAAAAATAACACTTATCAGTTTGTTACTACTATTTATTTGGACTAACGAACATATTTCAAGTATTTTCAGTAGTCAGTCTTTAAGAACAGCTGGAAGAATACAGTCTCAAGCATCTAAATAAACTGAATCTTCTACTGAAAAACTTAGTACTAAAGTTACATAGATATCCCAAACCAAATATAGAATAACTTTTGGTTGCTGTAACATCTTATTAAAAAACCAACCAAACAAACAAAACAACCTAGTTTCATTTGATCACTTTTTCTTACCCTATCTTTAAAAAACCCAAGTATTTTAAATTTCTTATTTCATCTTTCCACAGACTATGCTAACTGCAATTTCAATGAGTGCAATAGCAACAAATGGTGTAGTTCCAGGTAATGAAGAATTTTATCTCAAATAGTGAATGGTCAAGTGATGGAGGTTTAAAGCTGGGATAAGAAGTTAATGTAGTCTGAGATATCAGAAGTAATGCTTTTGTGTCAAGTGCATATTTTCTTTTAATTGAATTACAAAAGACATTTTAATGTGAGAGGCAGTCTTTTCAGTGAACCCTCTGGGAATTATGAACTGTAATACACTTTTTGTCATCAATCATTTGTTTCTGCTTGAATGAGATGTTATAATTTGAACTAATGGAGACCTGTCTTCATGCAAAGCAGTTTTCTTTACAAGTATGGCTGCTTTTTTTTTTTTTTCTTCCTGTGTTTGCCTAGACTCCGTTTCTAAACACTGGAGCTAGCTACATTGTTTTCTGCAAGAATAACAGCCAGTCTACTGCCAGAAATCTTTTTCTATATAAGCATTCTAGGTTTGTTAGATTGTTTAGCTTGTGGATTTTTTCCTCTTTTCCTTTCCTTTATTTTCTATTCCCCAGAAAATGCATGTGGGGATATTCACTTTGAAATGTACATTCTAACTACCTAGCTGGTATAGACATTGAATACAGTTTTGGTATGAACATTTTGATGGATATGCATGCAGTAGTTACCTTATGTTGATTGAATGGTTCAAATTTTTGTTCCCTACTGCTGTCCTTAATCTGAAGGGTTTTTTTTTTGGGGGGGGGCTGGTTTTTTGGGGTTTTTTTGGTTAAATTCACAGCTGGAGGCTCTTACTACATGATTTCAAGATCTTTGGGGCCGGAGTTTGGTGGAGCAGTGGGACTTTGTTTCTACTTGGGTACAACCTTTGCAGGAGCAATGTACATTCTTGGTACCATTGAAATTTTATTGGTAAGTAGTAGTTTCTCTTAAGACTTCATGCATTTGAGCTGTTTTGGGAGACTGCTGAGGAACTGACTTGGCCTAAACTACATTCCAGTTTGGTGGTTTTTAATATTTTGATACTATATTTTCAATATGTTAAAGTTTATTCTTGCTCTATTTGACTATTTGAAAAAGTTCAAAAAAAAAAATCTGGTCAGTAATACAAAAATAAATCAATCTGATGTAAGTTCTACTTAAAGAAAGAACCAAACAGAATTCAGTAACTGACATTAACTAATTTGTACCAGATGCAATATATCTGTCACATTTTCCTAACATGTTCTGAATACCAAATGTCCAATAAATTGGGCCTGTGCTACTGTACACCTACAGAGTTGCAAGGAAAACTATATTAATTTTAGTAAGAAATACCTTTAATTTGGGGATTTTAGTTATAGGACCAAACTGGAGATATAGACTGGAGATGAAAAATAAGCAGGAAATATTTCAGTAGATTTTGCAGAAAATAACATCAGATCAACAGGTAGGCTCTGGAAACTTGTTAAGATTTAATTCAGTGATTTTGTACCAACTTAAAACTACAGCTTTTGTACCACAAATGTCAAAAAAAAAAAAGCCACAAGAAATAGTGCAGTCCTTTGTGAAATGTCACATTAGATTGCTGATTAAATCAGAGCTGGCAATGCCTCTTTTCAAGAACTTAGAAATGTCGTTTGTATTTAGTGATGCTAAGTCAGTTTTTTTAATAAAAGCTTATTTACAAATGTTTGTCTGCATATGTTCACGGTGCACCACAGCAAACTTAGAAACTAAGTTTGATCCATATATTATGCTCCTCCTCTTCTTTTCCAAACAAAAATGACCAGATGTACATAGTACTTCCTTTAGGCCACCTTAGACTTGGAATTGAAAAGCTAAAGATTCCATCTTGAGAGTTAATCTTTTTTTTTCTTTGCCTTGGAGTCTCCCTTTTCTTCAACTCTGAATGAAGTCTTTTTGTTTTCCGTCTAACACAAGAAGGTTTTGGTTTCTTTCCCTGTGACTCAGATTTTTACAAGGATGTGGATTTTATGTTATTGCCCATCCTTTGTCTTTTTTCAATGCCTTTTTCATTGTCGTCTTCCTGTAACTTCTTTGTATGTATCTTGTCTCATTTTTCCCAGGCTGTATGCCTTTGAACCCTGAATCCTTTAGTGAGCTCTTCAGGGGAGCTTCCGTTTACTTTGTGTCTACTGGAATTAATTTTTCATTTTACTGTTCTAGTTTTGAGATCATGACTATAAGATTTTAAATCTAGCAACTACTTTATAGTAAACAGTCAACACACTTAGGTGGTTCCGCATTTCTGTTGGAAGAGCTGCTTCCTCTAGGTAAGTATGGCATAAATCCTTTTAAGCCATGTTTTCTTAAAGTGTAGGAGGACTTCTCTCCTTCCAAATGAAAATCTGTAGGCTTGCCATCAGACAAGCATTCCCAGGGTAATTCAAACTTTTCAGCTTCTACAGTGCTTGGGACTGACTTGTGCACTAGGGAAAGCTGCTGCCCAATGAAAGGTTATAGAGAACACAAAAGGCATATCTCCTATGAGGAAGGAGTTAAGAATCTATCCCACTTCCTCCTTTTCAGACTACTGGCTTTAAAAATTCATATTCCTGTAAAAACGCTGTGGAAGACTGCCTGTATGGCAGTGGCCCAGCTACTGTGACTTTGCCTCATCCGGGAGGGGTCAGAGAGTTATTGGTCACTGTATCAGAGACTCTACAGATCTGCACAGGAGGTACTTCATAATTCCTCCTTCTTGTTACTTACCACAACCCGTATCATAAATTCAAAGAAGCCTGGATTTGAAACTAGTGGTAATCCTCACTCATGACTGCTAGCTTGAGATCTGATCTATATTAACAACATTAGCACCTTGTCACATTATGGATTGGATTTGGTGCACTGTTCTGCCTACTTAAGTCATGTTGGTTTTTTATATTGCTAATAAACATGTATGGGGTTCAGCTATGGAATTCAAAGTAAAAAGTGTCCTAGGATGTCATATCTGGCAGAAGACCTCAAGAACAGACCCATCATCACTGCAAGGCACAAGTATTTTGGGGTGTTTTTGTGTGGGTTTTTTTTGTGTGTTTTTTTTTTTTTCCTCTGCTGGGACATAGATTATTTGGAGGGGCAGGAGTCAGTCATCTGCCTGCGGCTTTCCCCATCAAAGGCTATGAACAGCAGGGCAGCAAAGTGCGCAAGAAAACCTTCTGGAGTACCTCCATACGGAGTCTGATACTTCTGCAATATTATAATGTAGGATTTTCTAATGATATGTAAATATCTATGTTCAGATTTTCATTTTGCTTTATTGTTTTCTCTTACAGTGATGTGACAATTTTTGTCTTCTAGCATTCTAGTAAATATTAATTTACTAGATTTAAACTTAACCACCCCCCCCCAGTCCTTAGTGTTTTTTTTCCTGTCTGGCAGAGGCATAAATTTGAGGAGTAGAAACAGAGAGCATCAAAAGCAGTACCTCATTCTCAAAACTTGTTGTTCTTCATCCCTGCCTCCCCCTTCCTTTTACCCCTACACTTTCTAAATACCATGTCATCTGTTTGAACTGGTTTGTAAAAGAATAAAACTGATATTGTAATAGAAGATCAGAATTTGAAGTTCAAGTAAATGATTTCCTCATAAAATGTTGTTACATGTATGATAGTTTGCCATGTCTCTTGCAGACCTACATTTCTCCAAGTGCTGCTATATTTAAAGCAGAAGATGTTGGTGAAGAAACAAAGGCTATGCTGAACAACATGAGAGTTTATGGAACATGTATTATCATTCTGATGGCCATAGTGGTTTTTGTAGGAGTAAAGTATGTCAACAAGCTTGCACTGGTCTTCCTGGCCTGTGTGATTCTTTCCATCATTGCGATATATGCTGGAGTTATAAAGACTGCTTTTGACCCACCTGACTTTCCGTAAGTGCAATAAGTGGGTTATTTAAAAAAAAAAAAATGGGAAGAGGGAATAGGTACTGTAACAATCTCATGTTGTAAAGTATACTTCAGAATACAAGCATATTGACTTCAAAGGTAGGTTTTATGTGTTTTGGGCAACTGTGTGCTCATTTGTTATCTTGAGTGACCTATCTGAATTTTTCATAGTGCATAAGACATGAAGCTCTGGAAAATGTTCTTTGATATTTAATTACTGGCTGTTATTTCATCCATGCCTAAAGAACAGGAAGATGTTTTTTGCTGACAGTAAATACAGCTGCTTTATCTAAAGAATTAAACTAAAAACCCATATGAAAAAGAAAGAGAAGATATCTTCTAATAAATATGATCACTCACATTTTGGCCAGTCTGCCTCAAAATGAGAAACTCAAGTGTGGTTTTATATTATGGTAAAACAGATCTGGTGGTAAGCTGGTAACCAAAAAGACTAGCTTCCACTTAGCTGGTTAGTTAGGTTGGCATGACTAACCTCTGTTAAGTTCAGCCATTTTATAGATGGTAAAATAGTTTACCTCGTGATCTCCTAGTTGAATCAGACTGGAAGACATTTCCATGGGTTGAATCAACTCACACTGCTGCTATAGGCTCACCAAATCAATAACAATTAAAAATGAGCAAGGCAAGTGGTAAGAAACTTTTTTAGCAGCAGCTTTCTGTTAGATCTGCTCAATTTCCATGTGATGCTGTATCCTGAAGTTGTAGTGGTGTCCCGTACTCTTCTCAAGGCATCTACTCTTAATTGCTATCAGAAACAGAATATTGTACTAGGTCAATATTCTGCTTGGCTTAGTATGCTTATTCTAATGCCAAGTGGTATGTTTTTACTGTTTGTTATCAAGCTTCTTAACTGAGCTCCTTCAGAAGTATTAGGTGTGTACTGTGTGTTCTTTGCAACTGACACTTTATTTAATGTTCCTTCTTTCATCTTCATAAATATGATGTATTGTTTTATTATTAAGCAAGCCGGGAGTAGATATCTCTTAAACATCTTTTGTGTAGCTTAGCAAAGATATGTTCCTAGTTACTTAATATTCTTTGCTAGAACAGTTTACAAAAAGCAAATTCCTGATTTTTCTAATTTTCTTTAATTTCCAAGTGGTTTAATTGCTTCATGTGATTCTTTATTAATTTGTATTCCCATCAATGTTTTTAAATTTTGCTGTTTAATCTTCCTGGCTTATTTCCTACCTCTTGGATTTTAGTAATTTTGAGGGCAGTGTAAAATATTTATTTGCTAGAAAAGGGCATGACATACTTGCTTACTCTTTTGTTTTTTCTTGGTCAGGCTCATTATTATTACTTAATTTCACTTCTTTCTTATAGGACTGAATGAATCATGATCTCTGTTATTTAGGGGTGAGCTGTATGAGTTGTTGATTGTATTTTCCAAAGAATAAATCAGAAGACAAAATAGCTATTAATACCTTAAAATAGAAATGTTTGATCTGTGTTTTAAAGATTATTGATGATAGTTGTCTCTGTATACAAAACTGTTTTAGCATATATTATAGGCCATAAGGTAGGTACTATAAATAACAGGTTTCTGAAGAAGTCTAATGGACAAATAATGGTTTAATGCACAACACTATATTGAAGGATCACTGGTTTTATTTTTTTGTTTATAGTATCTGTCTCCTTGGAAATCGTACATTGTCAAAACGCAACTTTGATGTCTGTGCCAAATTTATGGAAAGCAATAATGAAACAAAGACTACAACTTTGTGGCGCCTGTTCTGTGATAGTTCTTTGCCTAATGCTACATGTGATGACTACTTTAATCTCAATAATGTAACAGAAATTCAAGGGATTCCAGGAATAACGAGTGGAGTTCTAATTGGTAAGTTGGAAAGCACATAGATCTAAAAATTTTTAGACATTATTAATTTGGCCTGTAGCTGTTCAATAATGTAGTGGTTTTCCCTGTTGCTACTACTTTAGCTCTAACCTGTTTGTGTGAAAGATTGGAGCATGCTTCCTCCTATAAAGTTTCCATCTGGCTTTAGAAGCTTAGTATCAAATGCTTTAATTTGGGGGTCATTGGAGTCTTATAGGCACTCTTTCAAAGCCATTGTTCTATCAGAAATAAAATGTAGGAAGATGTTTATCACAGCTGATTATTTTTTTAAAGTGTTTAGCTTTTTGAGATAACTGCATTTGGCATAGAAATAAGCTGTTCATTAATAATTCTCAAACTCTCCTGAGGGAGAACTTGTTTCCAGTTTACAGACGGCGCATTGAGGAATGAAGTCCTGTGGCTTGTCCCATGTGAATACAGCAAGTTAGTGATGGGTTTGGAGAAAAGCAGTCTTTCTAGCTGCCAGTCCAGCATTTGGACAGGGAAATATTCTACAAATTGTATAGATTTTCTTCTGTTTACATTCCTGTACAGTTGTGGCAGCTTGGGATTCCAGTGGCACTGCGTCATAAAATTAATTTTGAGCATGTAATGGATTGTATTGTTAACAAACAGAATGTTGCTGGGGATGAAATGGATGTTCTGATACCTCTTCCCCATTTCCCCTTAAAATAAGGTTTGATTTCTATAAATATGCAATTCTACATGGGGACACTAGGCAATTGGTACTGCCATAGTAATTCAGTGTGAAATATCAAATATAAATTGTACAAATACATAAAAAAGATAATAAATGATGCATAGACATCTCTGAATCTAAATTTGTATGTCTAAAAACATTCAATTTCCTTAATGAAAAATGAAATTCTTTTTGTTTGAAATGCTTATACAAGAAATGTGACTTATGGTTTGTTCTATACACTCCGTAATTTACATATCTACATTTTTTCCTGATTATTTTTACATTTCTTGCTTCAGCTCAGAAGATTACTGTATGTTCTAACTTTTTGCTACACTGTAAGCTTTAAATTGCGTCTTGCCTTTGGAGGCTTCAGACTGAGTACTAATTTTCTTCTTTGGGGAAAATGTGCTTTGGTTCTGTTCACTGATTAACATTTCTTTGAACTAGCACTACTGTATTAAAGTGCATTTCACTATGATACTGTCATCTCTAGCAATGATTGAGAGGCTGCTGAAAGCTCAGTGTGAGGGACACCTTCTAGTGTCATTGCTTGATGTTACCTATAGTGGATTTCATCAATTGCATTCTGTTCAGTTACTGAATCTGATACAGTTTTTCTGTAGTTCTTTGCAGTTGGTTTTGCTTCTACAATTTTGAATAACTAAATAGTACCAGTAAGCTTTTTCCTCTTGCTACAAGCTCCCTCTTCTAGGCTGTCTGAGTGTACTGCAAAGTACTGGTTAAACCCTGCTACTGATCATTGTGGAAGTTTAGTGGAGGCTTTCCTGCATTATAATACTGTATTTATGTTTACTTTTATCTGTTTTCTATCTTTGAACCATTTTTAATCTGTATGAGGAGGTTTCCTCTTGTCCATGGCTACTATAGATGCCTTGTGTGAGGAATCTTTCAGAACTGTGGAAAATCCAGGTGAACTGAATTGGATCACCTTCACTTCTGCTTCCCTAAATGAACTCGAATACTTCTGACAACTTTCTTTTACAAAAGCTATGCAGAGACTTCCCCAGTTCCTCAAAACTCAAGAAAAAGCTGAATAGATGCTGATTTTGTCAGAACTCTGACGTGCTTACTGCTTCTACCCATCGCTATTAACTGTTCATGTGCAGGTGCTACTTGTGAGCCTTTAGTTCCCTGGTCCCTCTGAAACTCTTAGAATTAGCCTTATATTTATCATGTCTCAGTCCTTGGGTAGCAATACGATTTCAGGTCAACTCATATTTAGCACCTCAGGTCCTTAGTATTTTTGGAGGTTTCAGGCTGCGTACTAATTTTTCTGCTTCTGGAAAAATGTGCTCTAGGTCTGTTCACTTACTAACGTTTCTTTGAATTAGCACTACTGTATAAAAGTGCATTTCACTATCCTAGTGTCACATAATGCTAAGAGTAAATTAAGCGGATCACCTGTTCTGCTTGCTGAGTCTGAGCACGTGTTCTGATACCTGATGTACGCTTGAACTTGAATGGTAAAGGTTTCTCAAGGAAGATTTTCCTCTACTGACGGTATATGTTCTACTTTGTGCGAAGACTTTGCAGCTGCGGACACTGCACATTTAAGTTTTTTTTGAGCTGTTGCTGGGAATACTCAAATAGCATGCCTGGGTGCTTAGCATGTGCTAAGCCCTCACACCATTTACCAGGCACTTGTATACAGTGTTGGTATTGATTGTATTGCTGCTGCATTCTTGGCTTTATAAGGAAATGCAGGGGCACATCATTATTTCTTGTGTAAGAAAAGCCACCTGATTCATAAGATTATTTCACTCTCACTATTTCATACCCTGAAACAGAGAGATGATACTGGCTTTTATTTTTTCCCCCTTGTAGATAATCTGTGGAGTACCTATTCAGAAAAAGGATCAATAGTCGAGAAAAAAGGTCAGCCATCAGTTTCTGGATCAGAAGAGGCAAAAATGAGTGGACTCCCTTATGTTTTTACAGACATCATGACCTACTTCACAATGCTTGTAGGGATTTATTTCCCATCTGTGACAGGTAGATACAACTATTTTTCTTGACTGAGTATGTGTACTTATAGCTGAAAATTTTTTTGTGTGTGTGAATGTTTACTGACATGTGATATTGCTAGTCTGTGTGTCCAAGTTTTATGTACCGAAAACTTTCTGGTGCTGGGGACACATAGCTGGTGGCTGCTTGTTTTAGGGGGTTATAGGACTTAAACAAAGAATCAGTTTAGGTGCTATTTTCTATGTCTGGAAAGAAAACAAACTTCATGTGTTACTACAAGCTTATTCAAAATAAGATGCCCTTATAACATTTTAATCTTCAAATGCATGAGAGAACAGCTGAGTATTAAGATGATTGTTTCTGGTATTTGTGCTGTGAACTGCCTGTGATTTCTTTAGATGTCCGATATTTTTTTTGTAGCTGTAATTAGTAGAGACTTTTGGTCACGCTTAAAGGTTAGGTTAGCTGTATGTCAATTTGCTCATTCATGTTTGACTGAAATAACTGGAGACATTTTTCTTCAGAAGTCCCAGCTCAAGCAATTGCAATACCATGTATCAAAGCAGAACTCTGATACGAAATTGCAACAGCATTTGCTATCAGAATACCGGGCCCTCTCTATTCTTGTCGCCCACTGGTCCCGTTTTCCTCCTTCAGCGTACAACATCTCATCATATATCTGAGCCTGTGGTTAGGGTTTCTTTGCATGGAGTTGGACAATGTTTTTGTAGTGGAATGTCTTGACGTGAGCTTCTGTGTTTTGGCCTCCCAACAGTGGTCAGGGCAGTTCTAGAAAAGCTGGCAGAATTAGTTATTGGGTGATGGGTTTTTTTCTCCCCCTCCTGTCGCAGCATGTGCTAGAAAATATTTTTGTTTTCTTGTTAGATTCAAACAGGTATATGTACATGTGACTTCTTAACCATTCTTCTTGTACTTCCTACATACTATTTTCTCTTTTGTTTCTATATTTTTATTATTTAGTTTACTGATTTGCTTGCTTATCTTGTATATAGTCTATGTAGTAGAAAGTACATTTGGTCACACTGGCTAAAATTGCTAAATTCTCATTAGTATTTAACATCCATCCCTAATGTTTTGCTACTCCTGTATATTTTGCCACTTTAAAAGCATTTCTGAAGTTTTATTTGATTTTTTTTTTTTTCCCCCCTTTTGTCCGTCTCCCAAGCTTTCTGGAATTTGTTCAGTCAACTATGGGTGTTAACAAATTTCTGAAAAAAAAGGAAGATATAAATTAAGGATTTGTGCACGATTATAATATATTTCTGTAGCCTGCTCCATTGGTAATGTGTTAACTAATAAGAACACTTAACTTAAGCCTGATTTATTTACATGGAGTTAGTATTAATTGTTTTTGATATATAAATTTGGTCTCTTTTTAAGGTATTATGGCAGGTTCAAACAGATCTGGAGATCTTAAGGATGCTCAGAAGTCTATTCCTACTGGAACAATTTTGGCTATTTCAACTACGTCTTTTATTTGTATCCTTTTATGCTGTGACACTTTTTTCTAGTGCACATTCTGTAGGTATAACAGTGTAGTTTTTCACTGAAAAGACATTAGAGTTGTCTGAGTATAAAATGAATAAATCTATACTGAAAAGAAATATTTTATATATGTCTAAAATATAAATATCACTTAAATATTAAATCTATCAAATTTTACTTGTGAATATATAAAGATATATATACTCTATATTCTGCTAGTGCTTCAAATTCTGAGATAGTGTCTCTAGCATCATGCTTCAGTTGGCAGATTGCTTTGTTATACTCTGTATACAAGAACCTTCAATATCTAGAAGACGCAAGTGCTTATTTGTATGAGAAAATACCTGTTCTGTTACATAATGTATGAGCTGGCTACTTCCAACACTTCACAAATCAACAGTCATAGAGAACATAAACTAAAGAGTTGTAGTATGGAAGAATAAAAAAGAAATAGCCACAAAACAGACAGAACAAAGAAAACAATACCTCCCCATGTATACTTCATTGTCATGGATACTTTCATTTCACCCCTAGGTGAAAAATGTTTTTCTCTCTATGTATATGATTATTTATAGTGTAATCTTCCTTCAGTCTCAATAATAGATCTCTCCTGTATAGTGTTGTTTGGTGCCTGTATAGAAGGTGTGATATTAAGAGATAAGTAAGTTGTATTCAACTTCTTGTTTTACAGGGCGTATGTATGATCATGGGTTATGTTAATAGGATTCACTCATGGCTGTTCAGGGAAATATCTATGTGATATTTTTCTTTTTCCTTAGGTTAAAACTGAGGGGAAGTTTTATCTGTTAAACTGAGATGGCTGCAAAAACTGGTCAGGTTATCAAGCTATATCCCTTCAAGAAGCAGAAGCAGAATCCAAGATAAATGTTTGAAGTGGAACTGTCCCTAATATTAAAATGTGCTTGAGAAAGCTCCACAAATACTATGATTTTCTGATGAATGTGGGTAAGGGGAATGGTATTACCTTTGGGAGAAGTAATATGTTCCCAAGGCACAAAGACAGAGAGAGACTTTTGACAGGGCGGCTGACAAGGCGAATTCATGAGAGAGACTGCAAGGCATGGCCAGGCCTTTAATTTCCACTGGATGTATGACCGGTTTTTGTTTTAATATATCAATTGTAGATCAGGAGTTGTGCCAGTTTTCAGTCATGAAATTGCCTGAGGATATTTGAGGCACAATATGAAGCATGAAGGGAATAAATGTAATGGAGATAAGCATGAAGAGAATCTCCACATTTTGATAAATTTTGATAAATTAGGAGAAGTTGAGTTGACTGAGGTGAATCTGTCGTCAGGTTTCACATTTGTTTCCTTGCTGGTGTCTGGTTCCCTTTTCTACTAAGGCCTAAGTTTGCTTTTGATAATAAAGCAGTGGCGTTGGGGGATTGCTTGGAGGGTGATGGAAATGACGCTGAGAACTTATTTCAAAACACAGTCTTTTAGTCTAGAAGGAAAACCACAAGTTAAAAGCTGGATTCTAATCAAAGCTAATACAGGAAGCATTAGGGGATCACTTTTACTTTAAAATGGTATTGCTGCATCAATGAAAATCTTGGATTACTTTTTCTTCAAAGTAAATATACAAACCAAACTGTTGCCTAAGAAACAGTAAATGAATTCTGAATTATAAATTAATGCAGAGCCAGTATATATAAACTTGTGTTTTTGAAAGTAATGTATTTGAAAGTTACTGGGAGGGGAATTTTGGAAACTGTGAGTTCTGGTGTTCTGTCACTAGAGCAGGATGCATTATAGCAAGACCATTGAATTCAGTGTTCTTTCTCTTACACTGCTGCCAGTTCTTGTTTCGCTGAAATCCAGCATAACAGTAAAATGTATGATTTTTGGTCTTGTTTAAAGACCAGTTTTTGGCTTTTGTTTGTGGGGTTTTTGTTTGTTTTTTATTATGGATTGCCATATCTCCTTTTTGAAAGAGTAGTTTGTACAATCTTTCTGTGTGTCTTTCATCTTTTTGAGTTGTTCCTACCCTGTGTTTTAATTAAAAACAGGCATTAGAATTTGAATTATGAACGTGCAACTGTATCATGTTGTCATAGAAGTATAATGTGATGTTTTCCTATATTTTTAAAGGGTGTGGTGTTTCCCCTTTTTCCATCTGCTGAAAATACTATGTAGCCATGCATCCAAACTTGAGCATATGCAAGAATTTGTATACCAGTTTATTATATTAACCTGATTACTGTTTCTTGACCCTGCTTAAGAGCAGGTCTGAAAAGAGAGAAAGCATTTACTTTTTCTTAGTCTGTAGCCTTTTCTTTTCTCTGGTGTTTATTTTGAAAAACCTGAAAACATTGGAGAAAAAAAATCATGCTATTACAGTGTAGATAACCTTAAAATTGATTATGGCTGCTTACTAACAAAACTAAGGTGAACTGTAAGTTTACTTACTTCTAAAACAAAAACATCAGGAGGGGGGAGTGGAGGGGAAGAACCTTTTCATAGTTTACCCAGGATGTTGTAAATGAACATAAAGTTAATTATTAAAAAAAAAAAAAGGCAAACAGTAGCATTGGATGGGACACTCAAGACTAATGAAAGCACTTCTTCCTGACTTCCACCCACTTGTTTACCAGTCATTTAAAATTGCATTAGGTAGCCCGACAGCCAGAAGGCAGGTAGATAACTTGAGATAGTTGTATCTAGTAGTTTCTCTGTTTACTTGTCCATATGTCTATGTCACAGTATTAAAAGGAAATACTTTGTTTTGCGAATCTCCTGCTTATGCCCCAGGATATTACTTGTAGAACAAACTTCTGCAATCTACTTCCTAGCAGTCACGGGGATCTACAGGATGCATATGTAAATACTTTTGCTATTGTTGTCAATTCTGTGAAGTTTGCCAAGATACCTGATAATTGCTGTGTGTCTGCTTAGAGGCAGCACTTAAAGTGAATCAATTATGTTTTCTTTAAAAAAGCAGAATACAGATAAACTGGTTGGTTGGGAAATCCTATAGTGCATGCTGTGCCATGGTGTGTGTTTGAAAAGTGCTGTTGTCCAAAACGATTGAAATGTGGGTGTTGAAGTATACTAAAAATTATTTTTAGTGCTTACTGATTATTTTCTTTTTCTCTTCTTTCTCCCCCCACCCCCCCGCCTCTTCCCTAAGGTTTGGAGAAGCAGTTAATGGAAATCTAGTGGTTGGTACACTGGCCTGGCCTTCTCCATGGGTTATTGTGATTGGCTCATTCTTTTCAACATGTGGTGCTGGTCTCCAAAGTCTCACTGGTGCACCCCGTCTGTTGCAGGCCATTGCAAGAGATGGCATTGTACCGTTTATTCAAGTGAGGTTTTTTCTTTACAGTACTTAAAATATTGCTAATATTTTAACAAAAAAAATGAGGCACAATTTCTTCTATTCCTGTAGAACTGGGAGAAACAGATTTGGAGCTCAGTTCTAACTGTGTACAGTAATAGATCAAACTACTGTAGGACAAAGTTTGAACTTGTATATTTCCATGCAATGCAACTTAATTATTCTTGTTCATAGACATAGAAGGTAGTTGTTCAAAACTGAGAATATAAGTCTTCTATAAATGGAAATAAATGAACTAAGAAGAAACGAACAACTGAACTTCTTGATTCCAGGCTGTGTTTCCAACTCAAATTTTTGAACAGAATTGATTTACTATCGCTATGGAACTGCATGATACTTCTTGTATCATAGAGATACAATTCTAATTTTTATTTACTTTGTAAGCTAAATTAGGTCAATAGGGATGTAACAATAAAATTCTGTCCCATAACTCTGAACATTAAGATTGTTCCAACATCCTTGTGCATGTTTTAAAAATAAATCATATTTTTCCCAAAGGAAGTAAATAAGGGACCTGGCAAATAGAAGAAGATAGGAGAATTCTTTAACACCATTGCTGGGATGCATCTGCAAAAACTAGACAATTAGACTTGAGTTAAAAGTAAATAAATAAAATTCTGAAAGATTATATTGTCTAGAGAGCAATTCTGTGATTTCTGTGATGTCTGGAGTTTGAAAGCTTACCTCTAATTGCCAAGAATAGCCAACAGCTGCACAGCACAATGATAACCTACCAAGAACAGGTTCAATTATAAAGCACAGGATTATGTCTGATTATACTATTGAGTATCTTGGGAATAGAGTTAGGGGATGGTTGTCAAATTTAGCACACAAAGTAATTGCAGATAATTGAAAGTAGGTAGGGCTGAATTTAGGAGAACAGGCTGTTCTGTATGGAGAGTTCTGAGGATGCTTTGGAGCACTTGTTTGTTTTTATATATCTCTTTGGGAGATTTATATCATTATTTTGATGCCTAAGTTATGTGACAAAACTTATATTTGAGTATTTCCTACTTTACCCACACTTGCCTCTGGAGATTGGATCAGATGTGTACTCTAGGTCACTGTCTCATGTCTAAGGTCTGTGTAGGTTATGTTAAAATGGGCTTTTACTTTTGGTGAGTAACTTAAGGCTATATTCAGAGATATTTATAATTTGTCTTCAGTGAGGGCTAGGACTAGAATAGCAGCAGCTTTGTTTGGTTCCTGAGTTTGGGAAAAGGCTACAATGAGGCAAATTGAATGTGTGACTTGAGGAGAAAATTCCTCAGCTAGGACAAGCCTAGGACTATTAAACGATGGGTTAGCTGGAGAATTTGAGTGGAGTTGGGAGGGAAACATCTAAGGGGGAGAGAGACATGCAGAATATGTGGGAATAGGAAAATAAGAGAGGAAAGGACTTGTCTGAAGAGGTCAAAGGAGTACACAGAGGAGATGGTTGGAAAAGCTGAGAAGCAAAGCAAAATGGAAGAGAATGCTAGTATTTTTCTGGGGGTGGGTTGTCTTTTCTCTGTGGTGGGTTGTTTTTTGCTGTATGGTTTGGTTTTGGTGTGTGGGGCTTGGATTTTATTTTTTTAGGCAGATTATATGGCTGTTGCCAACTTTTTACTCAGTCTTTAATCACTTGGTTCCATTCTACTGTTGCTGCTGCCATAGTTTGTCTGCTAGTGCCTAGTCTTAGTAGGGCTGTATCCTTGATATTTTCTCTTAGGTCATTCTCTTCTCTTGGGCTGGAGGGGAAAATGGTCACTGGAAATGTACGGTAGTATTGCTGCTGGGAGCAGGAATTGAAAGGCTTAATGAATCAAGAAGTAAACAAGTTAAAAAGACAGCAGCTGCCACTTCTGCAGCCCCTCTACTGCCTGAATGTTCTGCCAGTGGCATTTGCAGCAGTGCTACTACTAGCAGCAACTGCTGTGTCTCCAATTCTTCCGTCTTGAGCTGCGCTCCACCTACAGTATTGGCAACCTGCTCATTGAGAAAGTTATATTACTCTTCCATTGATTTAGGAGCATCTTTTCTACCAGGGGTGCAGAAAGATGATGAGGATGTGCAAAAATATCAGAGATGCTGCCACTTTATTTTGCGGTTGAGAGCAGTGGCATGTATGTCTAATTGGAAGGCAGTACACTAAGTGTACTAGATGGTAAGGGATGAGGGGACAGAATTGTGATGGAGTTTGACTTTGAATGGGAAGGGGTTGTAATGCAATAAATTGCAAATGCTGGGGTGTATTGAGAGGAAGACCAACAAAAAATTTCACTTTTATCTGAAGTAAAAATTTGGTACTAGGTGAGAGGGTGACAGTATGATTCCATTTTACCAGGGTTAGATTTGAAAGGTGTGAAAAACTGGAAGGAAATCCAGGAGAAGTAGGATGTTTGAAGAGGGATTTCAGACTTGCAAAGTGCTTGCTGGTTTGGAGTGATGTAGCAGCTGCATGGACAATCAAGGAAATGAATGCAAGCAGATTAATATAAGGTCAAGAGTATGGCATATTTAAGAAAAACCCAAAAGATGTGAAAAATGAGCAGAAAAAAATGTCATTTTAACGTAAGGGGAGGAAGATTAATGGGTGACAGGAAGCTGAGGAAAGAAGACAGGGTGGACAATGAGTGAGGTGAAAAATCTAGGCCTTTGGAAAGGAAGGTATTATGGATGATGGGAATGAGGGTTTAGTCTTTATAATTGTAGGGAGGAATATGGAGAATAAATGACTGGAACATCAGGTGAGGCATTTTGCTGTCTAGCACCAGTATAGCTGGATAGAATTCACTCCAAAGGAAATGACCATGTGCAAAATGGTTTTTGGTAGGGCTCTGTGCGGGATCATAGGCTTACCGAAGTCCTCTTTAAAGATCAGTATTTGTTTGTAAGAACTGTTGATACATGTTTTGTATGTTACAAAAAGATACTGCCCTGAACTCTCTCTTGGATGCTTGTGGATTTTAAGTTAAGATTATTTTAACAGCAACTGCAATAGTACTTTAATGCTTATTTTAGTAACACTTTTCATATTGGAAATGTGCAATTTTGTCTTTGCAATTTTGTTTGTGGCTTTTTGTAGTATAGACTGGTTCATTTTCCTTTGTAACTAACAAATGTTTTTGGGTTTGGTTAGAGCTAGTTCTCAATCTGCACCATACTTCATAATTGTATAAAGGACAGCTTTCCTGAATCTTTGTTTACTTGAATTGAACTAGGTATTTGGTCATGGAAAAGCAAATGGAGAACCAACTTGGGCTCTGCTCCTCACTGCTGGTATTTGTGAAATAGGAATTTTGATAGCCTCATTGGACAGTGTAGCACCAATTCTTTCAATGTAAGTATGAATGTGGGGGTTTGTGTTCTTAAGTAAAATAGTATTTCATTTTTAAACTGACTAGGTAATGATTTTTCTTTTGAAATAATGCAGACTAGACTTTGACTTCTAACAAGTTATATTCCAGTTTGATCGTGGAGATAATATGAAAAAACAAAATATTTTGGTTGGAACTAATTTCAAAGCACAAAAAACTTTTTTCTATGATTGAGTTCTTGAATACGAGTAGGAATATGTTTAATGTTTAAAAACATGGGTTTTAAGAAACCAGTATACCATGACTGTCAGTTGTTTGCAATGTTTTCTCTGAAAGCTTTGTTTGAGACTATATTATGCTAATTCCATGCTTTGAGGCCTAATATTCTATAAGTATTAATTTAATCTGTCTTGTGTTCTATTGGCCAGTCTGAACACAGTGTACAAGTTCATACCTTTTTTAGATTGTGTTCAGCCTCTTAATGCATATCTGTTTAGTTAATTTCCTTTTGCAAAATGTTTTTTTTAACAGGTTTTTCCTTATGTGCTACATGTTTGTAAATCTGGCCTGTGCAGTTCAGACGCTTTTACGGACTCCCAACTGGAGACCTCGTTTCAAGTATTACCATTGGTAGGGAATATTCCTTCGTTCAAAAGCATTAAAACTAATTCTGCAGCCCTAGATTGTGGATCATGAAAACATGTGGCTAAAGTAGAGGATTTGGGAAGGGGTGACAGAATGACATGTAGTATTACTTATAAGCCAAGAGATCTGCATATGTGAGAATGAAGATGGGGGCGGCAGGGCGGGGGGGAAATCTGTGTTTTATACATAGATAAGGAGACCTGGTAAAAATGTTCAGGAAGGTTGATACGATTTTTAATATATATCAGTTAGCTCTCATCAGATCAATTAATACAAAAAGTGTGGGTGTAGCTTTTTACTTAGAGGGTTTTTTTAAAGGCTTAAGAGTTCAAACACTTCAAGCTAAGATTGGAAAACTTTGATTTTTACTGAATGTTAAAAATACATATATTTAATAGTAATTCTCTTGAGACGTTTTTGTGCTGAAATGCCTTGAGGACTAGAGCCTTTAGGAAATAAGTTGTCTGATTCTATGATGTAAGAGTTGCTTATTATATTTCCTTTTAAAGCATTGAGTGAAAATGAAATGTCACAGTTCTAGCCCTGAGAAATCTCTTTGAGTATGTTCAGTAGGCACTTAGTAGTTTGGCACCTAAACCTCCAAATACTTCAGTACCAGTCTATCACTGCAAACACCTAGCAGTATTTTCAACATCAAGAAGGAAAATGGTGGATTGCTGTCTTTTTAGTTTGTTTGGTGTGTTGTGGGTGGTTTTGGGGTTTTTTTTTTTGTGGTGGTGTTTTGTGGGTGTGTTTTCTTTTTTCTTTTTTTTTTTTTTTTTTTTTTTTTTTTTTTTGGTGGATGTTCTACCTCCCCTGAATAATCTGATTGTGGAAGAATTATAGTAGGAGGTATAAAGTAGCTTAAAAGCTGAGGCAGGTGGATAAGGTGGAGGGTAGCAAGAAGTACAGGATGGACTACGGTGAGGAAGAAAAAGCAAAGGGTTGTGACATGACAGTAGTAGAGTCTGTAACCATTTGCTTTTCCTCAGAGATCAGTAACCCGACTTGATTCACTGTGTGACTACGTAATCACTTCTAATCAAAGCAGATATTGGAATGCTTGGCCAGTATTGGGAGGGGACTTTGAGTGAAAGTTAGCTTGACTTGAGTGAATGTTAGCTAAGTCAAGGAGAAAAGAGCAGATGTGTTGCTTTTAGAGAAACTACATTTAGATTGATGTCCTTAGAACAGGTAGAAAGCATTTCTTTGGTTTAAAACTGGATGCATTAAGACTCAATTCTTGTATGGCACTAATGAAGCAAACTAAAGGTACCAAACAAAAATTGGGTCTGCTGATGCTCTTTGTCAATACAGTGAAGGCTAGCTCTAGTTTGGAAATCAGGTGAAAAGAAATCTAGGGTGTTGTATGTGACTAAAAGTATTCACGCAATTGTCCAGTTCTGAGCTGACTTGACTAGACTATTTTGAATAATAGTGTGGGCAAGATAGTCACAAATTTTAATCTGTAACTTTTTCAGCTCAGTCATTCTTTATAGCCCTTGAAAGGTTGTTTTCTGTCTTCTTCTGTCCTTTGTTGCCTAAGAGGCCACAATAGAAGTGGAGAATGTAATTGAGTCAAATTTAATTTACACTAATCCATTACTCTTTGCTGGAAGTAATGTTGTTTAGTATTGTTTGAGAATTTTTTTTTTCAGCATAAATTCAAATCAACAGTAAGTGAGTGACAGCAATGTGTTTTGAAACTGATCTTTCTTGGAGCTACTGATAGAGATTCAGAACTGACAAATGTAGTAAACCTATTGTTATATCTAGTTCGATTGTGTTATTTATGTCACACAAAGGTTCAGAGTAATTTTTTGTAAGCTAAAATGGGGACAATGTATTTTTATTTATATAGTAGCTATATAATGGTCTTTGAAGAAAGGCCTTTCTGGAAGTTAACTTTAAATAAGAAATTGACTTTGTAGAATATTTGCATGCCTATTTAAAAAAAATGGAAAAAAAATGGTTTCTTTTAGGACTCTCTCATTCCTGGGGATGAGTTTGTGTCTTGCCTTGATGTTCATTTGCTCGTGGTACTATGCTTTGATTGCCATGCTAATCGCAGGATGTATATACAAATACATAGAATATAGAGGGTAAGACCATATATCTTATTTATACTATATTAAATAATATTTCAGCAGAAAGTACTTTTGTATAAAATAACTACAACTGAAGTAATAAAATTAAGAGTATTTCTTGAAACAGGTAACATCCCATCTCTGTTAAGGGTTGTAAGTTTTGAGGTTCTCTGTGAGCTTGGTTCCAAACTTGTCAACAGCCAGAACTAATCAAAATAAAAACCAATAAGGCTGGGAAATTTTCATTTGAGCAGAGATTATGGTGTAAAGTTTTGTTGCTTCAGGAATATCATGTTTTAATATCAAGCAGCAACTATTATAAAACTATTACCTTAATATTAACTTGTGCTAAGCCCAAAACTCTACTCTTTTGGGTGGTTTTTAGCACTTTTTAGAATGAATCATACTGAACAATCCAGAGCACCCACTGAAAGTTATTTTTTTTCTGAAGGCTTAGGTTAATTTTTAAATTGCAACATACTTTGGCATTGTATGCATTTGACAGGGGATACATAGAGCCACACCTGTAAGAAATTCTGCGCAATTAGGACACTTAAAGAGCATGCTTAGTTCATAAACAATAGAAAAAAACCCCAAATCCAATCAAACCAACCCCCCAAAACCCCAACCAAAAAAACCCAAACTAAACAACATATCCAAACGCTAGAGGTGGCTATGATCAGTAATGTGTGTGCTTTCCCTTTCTAAAGAAAGATACTCAATGCTGAAGGATTCTAGTCAAGAGCAATATTAAGATCTTGGAGCAGGAAATAGAAGTGGGGCAAGTTGGTTTGAGTGACTAAGTATGGGTCTTAAGTGGATCAGCTGCTACAAACTGCTCCACCTTGTGGGTTCTCCATCTTTTAGTATCTCCATTTCCAGATCAGATGCTTTTCTGGATTGTAACAGATCCATTTACTGGGTTAATTATAAGGAAATTCAGTTGCCTATTTTAGCCAGGAAGTCATCAGGTGACAACCATTCTACCTCTGTCTGTATGTAGGTATGCACATAAAGAAAATCATATGTGCATCCAAATTGGTATACATACTCTACAAATGTTGGCACATAGCTAGCGTATCTACGCTGTAGAGATTCTTTTTTTTGCAGAAACTTCTTTTCTCCCTGCCTTTACAAATGCAGGGACTGATTTGGCAGTGGGGAGAAACTCACCCTGAAATGTTCAAAATACGGCTGTCTGGAGAGAATATCAGCTTTTACTTTAATTTTTGGGTAACTAAGTAAAAGGAGACTACATGATTGTGCTGTCTGTCAGGGTACATTTTTAATTGCCACATTGCTATTTAATAGCTTTTGAATAGCTTTTTAATTCAGTTTTGCTTATTTCACCTAAATTTTGAAAGAGGTAACAAAATTCATGAACAGAAATAAGAGGGAGGGTGGGCAAGGGAGATGGATCCCTTGCCATGGTAGAATCCCCACAAAGGAAAATAATGTGTTAGCCTAACAGTTTTTTCAGTTGTTTGGCCACCTGGTGTATCACTTAACTTTGTATAGATAAAAGGAGTGAAAAATGTAGGGCAGTTGAAAGTGGCCAGGAGGGTGAGTCAAGGTTTACGCTTATCTGGGAGAGAAGCTGGGAAGGAAAGGAAGTGGAGAAAGCTGTGGTGATGTTAGGGGAAAGACATAACACACAAAGTCAAGTTTCACTTACTCATTCTGCTGCTTTAAAACAAGGCCTTTTTAAGTGGTCCTCACTCATTCTAGTGCTTAAAGCAACTTAAGTAGCTCTCATGATTACAAAAAAAAAATTAAACTTTGAATAAAATAGACCATAATAAATACTTAAATACTTCTCTTGAAGGGACGTGAGACAGCTTCATCTTGGTTAGTCTTCATTCTTGATTTAAATCTGCAAGATGAGGTTTTTTTCATGCATTCATGCAAAAAGTGTTCATTTTTTATGCCCTTTATCCCTCATGTGAGGAAGACTTACTTAATGTGTATAAATAAATGGTACCCTGTTAACTGAATCTCTTCTGCCCCCTGAAGAGCGGAAAAAGAATGGGGTGATGGAATCCGAGGACTGTCTCTGAATGCAGCACGCTATGCTTTGCTTCGTGTTGAAGACGGTCCTCCTCACACCAAGAACTGGAGGTAAGTTCTACATCTTCCAAGGTCATGTAACTCTTGAAATATGTAAATCTGTTGGGATTACTGCTGGTGAAGTTAATGGCCAAAGTGAAATTCACCATTAAAATGTTTTAACTTGGGCATGGCAATGATGCCACATTCATCTTCAAACTTGGTTGTGGTAGTATTTATTTTACTGCAACACAATGCAACTTACGGTCGGCACGTCATCAGCTTCGCTGAGAACTAACCCAAACTTAAATCCATGTGGTGTTAACATAGTTTTGCAAAGTGTAGAAGAATTTTCATGTTTGATTATTTATAGATTTTTCAGGTTCAAAGGAGCAGTTATCATTGAGACTCACTGTCTCTATAGAAGAAACGCTGCAATTCCATAAGTAGTGGTTTGGGTTTTTTTCGCTTCTATATATGTTCCCTCTTATACATTGTATAAATGTACAAAGGATCTGTTATTTGTTTAAATTCATTTTTGTGGCCTCCTTTTTTATATAGCTTCATTTAATAGTAACACTTGCTAAATTGCCTAGATATCATTAAAACAAAAATCTTACATTTGCTGTCTGTTTGCATGTTAAGGGGTTATATATTAGCTACTATTTTTGCAATATATTCTTTTTATTTGTTAAACTATCAATTTTCCTGAAGTCAACACAAAATTACTTGGCATTTAATAAGCAAAAGGATATTTGCACATTGTCACTTCTGATGAATGTGGTGCAAATCAGAACTCTGATCAGTGGAACACACAAAGTAGCACATTTAATGACAACTTCTTTTTAATTATAGTCACTGCTCTGTGATAGTATCCCTGCATGCATGCATGTGCAATGTTTTGTTGCCATTTGGTGTAATGGCATTATTTTCCTATTTGTCATGGGGCTGATGCACATAAGTAGTTATTATGGAATACATGAGCCACTACCTTTTATCTGTGTCTGAACTTGGGATCTCAAAGGCACCAGTGTAATGTAGTGTTGGCTAAGATCATTCCTGTTAAATGTATGACATCAGTTCCAGGTGAGATATCCTTTTGTTGTGTCAATATAATTGCTAGAACTGGACCTTCTTGTTATGTCTTAAACTATGCTGGTTTTGAGATGGGAAGTATGCTCCAACTCTGTTCTTTTGAATTTGTAGTAATTAAAGAAAAAATATAAAATGTTGGTTTGGGAAAAGTAAGCAGGTTAGATATTGATTAAAGGAAGTAGAATGCATCCTCATCAAGTATGCAGCTGAAACTGAACTTCAGGTGCTATCAGTATGGTTAAAGCTATGACTGCCCTTTTAGAAGGGCCTGCACAGGTAGAGGAATAGGTCAAGAACATTATAAAAATCCAGAAGGACAAATGCAAAGTTCAGTATCTGGTACAGGCTTGTCCAGCGCAATGGTACAAGGCAGGGAACCTTCTCTGGTGGAAAGGACCTGTGGTTCCCAGTAGACAGTAAGCCAGCAGAGTACACCTTGGCAATGACATACTGGACTGCATCAACAGTAGCATAGCTAGTATATTGAGAAGGAAATATTGAAAAGTATGTTGAGGAAGCATCAGGAAATAACATTCTTCTTTGCTCAGCACTCATTAGAATATGTCTAGAATATTTCATCCAGTTCTAGGCACCCCAATGTAGGAAAGACATCAGTAAGCTGAATTGAGTTCATCAGAGGACCACCAAGATGATAGTAGGGGCATAGGAGCATATCTCCTGTGGGAAGAAGCTGAGGGAGCTGTGGTTATTCAACTTGGAGGAGGTTTAAGGGGAGCCTAAAAGCTGATATAACTAACCAGTAAACATCCAGAACCTAAAAGGGCATTACTGAGAAGATGGAGTCAGACTCCTTACAGCAGTATATGGTAGGAGCATGAGAGAACATGATAAAATGGAGAAGGAAAGATTAAAAAAAAACCCCAAAACAAACAACAACCCAAAAAAAACCAGAGATGACTATAATTAAGCATTGAAGAGATCACCCAGAAGTAATAGCACTTCCTGTCTCTGAAGACTTTCAAAATCCAACTGGATGGAGCAGTAAACAATCTGATGTGCATTCATTGTTTAACCCCTTCAAGGAGAAGGTTGTGCTTGATGACCTTGGAAGGATGATAATTTTGAATCAATTGTCTCGGTAAAACTATTCTTTAAGGTAGCTTTTCAGAATGATGGTATGGCGGCTCATGTAGGTCTTCTGCATCTGAAGTGTTGTTGCTTCCTTGCTTGATAGTTGAATGTTTTCCATTGACTTAAGTGCTTAATCTGCGTTTTATTAATTGTTCACTTTAATTTTTCAGTGTTTCTTGCTTTTCTATATGTATATGTGTGTTTAACTTTTTTCTTGGCAGACCTCAACTTTTGGTCTTGTTAAACTTGGATAGTGAGCAGTTGGTGAAACATCCTAGGTTGCTTTCTTTCACCTCTCAGTTGAAGGCTGGTAAAGGACTGACAATTGTGGGCTCTGTACTTCAGGGAATCTACTTGGATAAATGTGCAGAAACTCAGAAAGCTGAAGAGGTATGTAAAAGACAGCTTACAAATGCTTCCATAAGTAATTAAATGTTGCTCTGGATAACTCATATCTTGAACTAGAACAGACTGCTGTAAAGTACTGAATAAAACATCAGTTCCTACTATCAGCACAATCGATTATATATAAAGATTAGGTTGGTGTGTGTAGTAGAATGTTTACAAGATTTCCCAATAGGATGAGAAAATCCTGATACTTACTAGATTTTTATTTTCTTTAATATTGAGAGCCCTGGGCTCACAATCAAATTATATTCTTGAAAAAGCCAAGTTATAGATTATAAACAGAGCTGTTTTCTTTATAAAGCCATTTGTTAAATAAAATTAATTTATCTAACAAATGCAGATGTGTTTAACATAATTTCATCCTCTGAATGTATACATGATATTTTCTACATTGTCCTAGAAATACGTAGCAGAGCTAGGATTAGAAGTCTTTGCCAGAATCCTCCTCTGTTGCTCAACTGTAAACAGCATCCTTTTTGAGATCATTTACTTTCTTTATCTTTTTTAAATTTTTTATTTTATTATTCCTATTTACCTCATATCTCCAGAGAAGGTAGGTAGAGGTAGGAAAAAATAGTAAGTTGCCATGTAACTTAAGATAGGATCTAACTGTGCTTACAAACACAATAGGACTTAATTTGAATGTTTTTCTTTTTCTTCCTGGCAACTTGTCAGCATTTGGCTGTCCTACCTGATTGCAAAGACACAGACATTTTTGTGGGAATCCCTTGAAAATATCTGAACTTAATTTTAAAACGTCCCCTGAAGGAAAATGAAAAGTTAATAGACGGAGCTTGTGAAGATCCATTGTACATACTAGCACTTTCAATGCACAGCAAGTTTTCCTTTTTTTGTTAGGTCTTAAAGTAATCCACAAGTTGTTTAATCCAGTATTGGGGTAACTCAGTACAGATAATTGTATTAGCTTACCTATGCAAACTCTCCTACTTCTAACATATAGAGCAGGGAAATGTCTTTAGAAAATGTTTTGTGTATTTTATTGAAAATGTATTGCCTTTGGAAAATGTCTATGAAGTCAACTCCAAAGGTAGGCTTTGATCACTATTATATCTCCCAAAAATGGTTAATATTGTCAGTGTTGCTGAAAAGTTTGTAGTTGAAATGTTTACTCTTTTGATTCAAGCTGTCTTCAAAGCTGTGTGAAATGCTTGTGACTTATTCAGATCTGGTATCTCTAAAATAGGTGAGCGTTTAAGATGTTGAAAGTTGATTTAACAAAGCTAACTGTCCTTTTTTTCTCAACTTTTCTCCCTCTTGGTATTCAGACTTGTCTCTGGAGGTTAAAATAACAAAGTATTAAGCCAGGTGGCCTAGCTGATATCACATGAACAGGCTCTGAGAAAGCAATTAGCTTGAAAATGTGGTGGAAAAAGTCTAGCAATGATACATTGTTATTAAGCCGTTAGTATCAACACGTATGAATAGAAAACAAGAACAAGAATATAGCCTCTGAAATAAAAAAAAAGAAAACCTTTAAACAGAAACTGCTTACCAACGAGCATTTGAAATGTTACCTATAGTTGGCTTAATTTGAAGTTAACTGCATTTTTGAGATGGAACAGGAAAGAATTTAAGGGTTCTCCTAGAAAGTCAGACATGAGAAGCTCAAGGAAACAATTGCTTTTAAAATGGAAATGAAGATGAATTGTGAAAGTCAATGTCTGGAGGGCTCATTAGTTTTGGAAAACTTCAACTAGAAAAATGTTTCTAGATGACTTGTAGGAAATCAAGATTTCTCCTGTGTGTGTGGGGGGGTTTTTTAAAAGAAAAAAGCATCCATTTAAACTGATAAGTGCTTGCAGATATTGTTTGCACAGACAGATTTGTTAGCTTTGCTACCAAATTCTCTGAAGACATTTTTTCCTCTACTAAACAGATTTTCTGATGTGAAGCCACACTGCGCCAGTACCAGGCATTCTGTGATCAAGTCTATTCTTGAGGGTTTTTGATAGAAATTTTGGTGCTTCCAAAATTCCAAATTTTGATATGCTGGTTCTTCCTTCTGAAACTATGCTGATCTCCCACACAAGTCATGGATAATAATGGCATTTTTGAAGTCGTGCCATCAAAACATAGTAAATGCTGAAGCTGATGTTCCTTAGTCAACCTTGATACTGTTTTGAATGTTACTTTTATATTACTTGGATATGAGTCTGTATGTGTCAGTGTTTAAATAAAGGGGAGCCATGCTGAAATTAGAGGAGTGGGAGATTTAGTCTAGGCAGTTTATCTTGTTATTATTCAGCTAGTCATTCTGATTCTCTTGCACATCTATTTTTTCAAGTTGGGAGCTGATAAAAAGAATCAGCCTCTTAATGTCAGTGTTGTTTAAGGAGCTTTGACAGCTTCTTCTATAGTCCTTGGCATCATGTTTTCCCAAATTCTACCAATTTCAAAAGAAAGGACTCATCATTCCAAACATACAGTGCTTTGTGAGTCAGTAGTTTTGACTTTATCTGATGCAGTGTTAGTTTTAATTATCTTTGTCAGTGTGGTTTTATTCATATCTTGTTCATTCTTCTTTGGAAATAAAAGGCTGAAGGCTGAATACTTAAAATATTGAAAAACTGTGTGGCCTCCTTTGGGGAGGTGGGTGTGTTGGGTTTTAGTTGTCATAGAATCATGTTCACTCTTTTGGAATTAGTGGTTTCTTGATGCTGGTTGTGCTAGTTTTGGCTGGAGTAGAGTTAATTTTCTTCATAGTGGCTAGTGTGGGGTGATGTTTTGGATTTGTGCTGGAAACAGTGTCCATAATACAGGGATGTTTTCATTACCGCTAAGCAGTGCTCACACAGTCAACACCACCCCACCAGCAAGGAGGCTAAGAGGGGACACAGCTGGGACAGCTGACCCCAACTGACCAAAGGGATATTCCATACCATATGACATCATGATCAGCATATAAAGTGTGGGGAAGAAGGAAGGGGGGTGGTGTTCAGAGTTATGCCGACAAAGGCCATAACTCAAATGTTCCCCCGCCATTTATTATTTCCATAAAAGGGTAGATTAGAAAGTGAAAACTGCATGCATAAAACTTTAAAAAAAAAAAAAAAAAATCAAAGCACAGAAATCATATAGACTATTAATAAAACAAATCAGCATATTTGCTTCTTGTTGTGCTAGTTTTGGCTGGAGTAGAGTTAATTTTCTTCATAGTGGCTAGTGTGGGGTGATGTTTTGGATTTGTGCTGGAAACAGTGTCCATAATACAGGGATGTTTTCATTACCGCTAAGCAGTGCTCACACAGTCAACACCACCCCACCAGCAAGGAGGCTAAGAGGGGACACAGCTGGGACAGCTGACCCCAACTGACCAAAGGGATATTCCATACCATATGACATCATGATCAGCATATAAAGTGTGGGGAAGAAGGAAGGGGGGTGGTGTTCAGAGTTATGCTGACAAAGGCCATAACTCAAATGTTCCCCCGCCATTTATTATTTCCATAAAAGGGTAGATTAGAAAGTGAAAACTGCATGCATAAAACTTTAAAAAAAAAAAAAAAAAAATCAAAGCACAGAAATCATATAGACTATTAATAAAACAAATCAGCATATTTGCTTCAGGATTTGAGGGGAAAAAATAAGTTTTCCTGCTGTTTACTTATCAACGTGCTGAACAGCAAAAATCTTTGATTTTTGTAGTAATAAAGCAAGGTAGCTGGTGAGATTATGCATTTGTTTACTTAATTTTCTGCAATGCAATCGTCTCCTCTTCTCTGAAGTCCTTGCAATTTATTATTCAAGGAACACCACAGACTAATGGTCCTAGTTAATACAAAAAGTCTTCATACTAAACTGAAAAAGAGAAGTCCAAGAAGAGCTACTGAGAAACTTTCTGAAACAGGCAAAACACTTTCAGAATACACCAAAATTAAGATGGCTTTTAAGGCACCGTTTGCAACATTTATGGAAAAGTGCATGTAAGTCTCAGGAGTGAAACCACAGCTGTATTGCCCACTAATGCCTATGCAAAGAATGCATTCCTCTCAACAGAATGTATGTTTACCTCAGATGGGGTTAAACCATGACAGTTGTACATTGTAGCTAATGTTTTGCTCTTATTTAGTGCTGTTAATCCTTATGGTGTTTATTACTAGTGTTGATGACTGTATTTCCCCATGTGTAATGTTTCTTTTGCAGAACGTTAAGGCCTTAATGGGAGTAGAAAAGACTAAAGGATTTTGCCAGGTTGTGGTGTCTCCTAATTTCAGAGATGGAATATCCTATTTGATTCAGTCAGCTGGTCTAGGAGGGATGAAGCACAATACAGTTCTGATGGCATGGCCACAGTCATGGAAGCAGACAGAAAATCGTTTCTCATGGAAAAACTTTGTTGGTATGTGTCCAAATCTCTCCTGTGTATTCGCAATACAACCATGTAACTAATGTATTTGCTGAACAGCAAGTGGACAACTTAGTATTTCCCCACATCTGATTTTATGTGGAGTGGGTCTTCTCAGTCCTCAGTCTCCTCAATTTTGGCTTCTCTTGTACTTTTCCTAAGCAGGTGAATCACTAAAACCAGCATGTTCCTCTCTTGCCTTGGCAGAATTTGGGAGGATTTATAAGCTTTTGAATTTAAAACAAAACCAAAAGCTGTGAATGAAAACTAGTTGTTCCTGAATAAAGGTCTTGTTTTCCCTTGCAGACACTGTACGAGAAACAACAGCAGCTCAGCAAGCACTGTTGGTGGCTAAAAACATTGACTTATTTCCAACAAATCAAGAACGTTTTACTGAAGGAAACATAGATGTGTGGTGGATTGTTCATGATGGTGGTATGCTGATGTTACTGCCTTTTCTTCTTCGACAGCACAAGGCAAGGACAACAGAAAATGTCTGGAACTTCATTTTCTAGTGATGAATAGTTCTAAGGGTTTCTAATTAAATACTCTTTCACCTTGATAGTTATGCATGGCAACAGCAATCACTGTGTTATGAATTGTTTTACAATATCTTTTTGATAGGTTTGGAGAAAATGTAAAATGCGTATCTTCACTGTCGCTCAAATGGATGATAATAGCATTCAAATGAAGAAGGATCTTCAGATGTTCTTATATCATCTTAGACTGAATGCTGAAGTGGAAGTTGTTGAAATGGTATGTTACTGCATGGGGGGGGAGGTGGTTAGGTGCAATTGAGACTAAATTTGGGAAAAGGGATTTAGCATTTTTGAAACTAAAGAAAGATTAGCCCAAATTAAAAAGGGAGAGATTGTAGTCCCACCAAGAACAAGAGGTTTGTAAAGCAACACTATCTTAGCATGTCATAATGCTAATTTGTGGTAGGGAGTTTAATGGTTTTATTAAGTAGAGTTGAGCCATTCTGATGTGTTAATGCCTACTTTATTTATGAGGACTAGTCCATAGAGAGAATTAATTCAGGAGGGAAAAAATTTGATTTTTTAACAGGCAGTGAAATGGAAGGCTGAACGTGCTTAATGTAATATCCATGGCATCTGGCATGAGAGAGGATGAACTTGTCCGTCTATCCAACTGCTGTATGAATATCTCCTGGAATAAGGAATCTCTAGGCCCCCATGAGAGTATGTCAGTTGTGTTTGGCATTGCCAGCCTCTTTGGCACTAAACAGAAAGACAACATAGCTACAGATTCACAAGTTAAATAGTGACAAAATAAATTTTGTAACTTTTTTCTGTTATTTTGAATTACTGGTTGTAAACTGCTAAAGAGAAAACACTAAAGCTGTAGTCTGTCTAGACCTGCTTTTTTTGACAACTAAGGAATCCCATTATAAGTGGGATGAAGAAGGTGCATCAACTTGTTCAAAACTTCTGCCACCACCACTTCCTGGAATGAACAAAACCTATCAAAAAGATTTATTATGCTCATCGGCCATCAAGCAAATTTTAAGAATTGTTTAAATTACTTCTGGAAAAAAAATATGTAAAATTTGGTTAGTACTTTGAACTAGAATATAAGATAAATCCTTTTATTTTTGAGTACTGAATATAGAAGACTAAAATGCTGTGATGTGCAAATGAAAAAGGCTCAGCCTTGTTTGGATTTTGAGCAGAAGATTGTATAGGAAGCACAGTTTATTTTTCTTATGTGGGTCATATTTAACCCTTCCAAATCTTCCAAAATATAAGACACACATTATGAGTTAGTTACAACACAGATGACTGCTATAGGTTTTTACATTGTGTTTTAGCTTTGAACCGATAGGAGAATATATGCTGGAATTCCTTCATAAGTGCTTCTATTTGAAGTTTTCTCACTGGTGAAAGGACAATGTGTTATTTTGTGGCTCTAGACAGTTTTTAAGGAAACAAGTGTGCACACGTGCTCAGGAGGCAGCAATGCAGACCCAATTTAATTACGTGCTTTCAACCTTTTCTCATTTCTGCACCCTATTTGGGACAGACTTCCCATTGTTCTGTTCCAAGTACCTCAAATTTAGATAAAAATCACATTGATATTGGTATAGTAGGATAGTTCACTGTACAAGATTGCTGTTTAAAGATTAAGTTCTAAGAATGGGGACAGAAATGATTCATCTATTATGTGCTTGGGATTGCTCCAGTGCCACAAATACCTTCAGGACTGAGTGACTGCAGGACTGAATGTGGTACACTGTCTAAACATTGTTCTTTTGAGTAGTACTTCTCTTCTGATGTTTCTAATGCCATTCTCTTTTGCAGTTTGAAAACGATATTTCTGCATTCACATATGAGAAGACACTTATGATGGAACAGCGATCTCAGATGCTAAAACAGATGCAGCTGTCCTTAAAGAGAGGTAGGCACTCTGGCTTGGCAAGATATTCTGTGAAAAGTCTGAAAGTAGGATTTCTTGGCCGTGGCTTCTGATCAGTTTCTAACTTCTGATCAGTTTCTGATCAGTTTCTAACTAGTTTCTAACTAGTCAAGGTCTTTTATAACTGCATTCTATGTTAGTTTCTCTATAGTAGGTTTAACTTGCGAGGTTAATGTGGAGAAAAAAAATTACTTGAACAGATGTTTAGAGTTTTCCTGTTCTTATGATTAGTGCAAGTATTTATTAGCAAAACATTTGAGTGTCAGTATCCAGAGCATTTCCAAACTTGACATGTCATCAGTAGCTAAGGTTCATGATTATTCAGCTGGGTTGCTTAACTTTTGTGACTTTAACTATTCTTTAGTTTCTGCATTATTTTGAAAGTTTTATGTATCAACTAATTGTTTCTGGAGCCAGGATTATAGGTTGGTCAGCCTAATCTTATGCTATCCAGATGGGAATGCTGTGTCTGCTGCTCTCCTATCATTACTAGTCCCTGGTGGTACTATGCACATTGTAGTGACAAGCTTCATGTAGCTGTATTTTTGTGAATATTTGTAACTTAAAAATATTCTTTTTCTTTTGGTTTGTGCTCCTACTCTCCCACTTGCTCTGTTAGCTCATTGTTCTCGACACTTCGTAGTGATGTAAAAGGCATTAAATGCTTTGGCTTTGCTATCACTTATAGTGATTTCCCTCCCATGCCAAGTAAGAGATCTGTGTTTAACTGCTCATTCATAAAATAACGAGATTTTCTCGTGGCTTTTTTTGTCTACTGATAATTGTAACTTCTATTCTTTGGTGTTAAGCTTACAAGTCTGTGCAGTTCTCTCTCTGGCCTCCCCCTCTCCTTCCCTGACTCTGTTTCGCAGGATTTTTTTAAGGTTCCTAAAGATGCCTTGTATTGCTGCAATAATGTGCTATTGTAAATTCTTTCTCCTCATCCGCATCACAGTAATCTTCTCCTGATCTGAGCCTGACTAACAGATTTTGAGTAAAAAACAAGCTCTCGTATACTCCTTACTTGTTTGTTTTTCTTTTTTTTTTAAACTTTTCTCGTTTTGTTATTGAACACTAATATTTTTCCAGTGGAGTTTGAATGATTAATCAATCTACAGTAGGCTTTTAAGGATTTAACTTCCTCAAGAATGCTTTATAAGTAGCCCAAGGATGTAAGGCTCTGTAGTCTATAGCATATAAATTGTAGTGGAGAAAAGAATTTCTTCTCAGCTCTGAGTTGGTTGGAATCTGCACTACTTCAGAGTATTGTTTACTTGGAAGTTAATATCTGTCTTCCCTTTCCCCACCTTTTTTTTCCCCCCCCCGCTTTCCTATGTGATTATTTTTATTTTTTTTTATTATTACTTGCTTTTATCTGAACGTAACCATCACCATTAGAGCTTCAGTTTGTTCTGTCATATCAAGCAGGTAAAATCTGAGATGTATGAAATACCATTGAGTTCATTTCATGGTCTGAAGTAAAATCCTTGATAATTCCAAGAATACCTAGTACTTATTTCCTGCTTTGTCCAAGAATAAAAGCCATCTCCATCTGTTTTTTCTGATTAGTGTATCTTAATCTACCTTATTTTTTCATATTTTCATCAAATAAAGTTGTTTAGTTATGACTTCACTTCTGGAGGTATAAGTCAAGTATGTGTGCTCAGTGTGCCAGGCCCTTTCTTAATGTGATAATCTTCTCTTAAATGAGCTGAGCCATCCCCTTCGGTTTTATCATAGAATGGTTTGGGTTGGAAGGGACCTTAAAGTTCATCTAGTTCCAACCCCCCTTCCATGGGCAGGGACACCTTCCGCTAGACCAGGTTGCTCAAAGCCCTGTCCAACCTGGCCTTGAACACTTTCAAGGATGGGGCATCCACAACTTCCCAGGATAACCTGCTCCAGTGCTTCACCACCCTCCTAATGAAGAATTTGTTTGTTCTCTCTATTCTAAATCTACCCTCTTTCAGTTTAAAGCCATTACGCCTTGCCCTATCACTAGATGCCCTTGTAAACAGTCCCAGTCTTGTAAACAGATGCCCTCCACCTTTTTTGTAGACTCCCTTCAGGTACTGGAAGGCTGCTAAAAGGTCTCCCCAGAGCCTTTTCTTCTCCAGGCTGAACAACCCCAACTTTCTCAGTGTATCTTCGTAGGAGAGGCGCTCCAGCCCTTGGTTCATCTTTGTGACCCACCTCACGATTGACTCCAACAGGCCCATGTCCTTCTTATTTTGGGGACCCCAGAGCTGAAAGCAGTAATCCAGGTGGGGGTCTCACAAAAACAGAGTAGAGGGGGAGAAGCACCTCTCTTGACTTGCTTGTCGTGCTTCTTTTGATGGAATCAGGGATATGGTTGGCTTTTCAGGCTGCAAGTGTGCATTACTGGCTCATGTTGAGCTTATCAACCAACACCCCCAAGTCCTTCTCAAGGCTGCTATCAGTCCATTTTCTGCCTAGCCTGTATTAGCGCTTGGGATTGTTCCAACCCACATGCAGGACCTTGCACTTGGCCTTGCTGAACTTCATGAGGTTCACACAGGCCCACCTAAAGTCAGTCAAGGTCTCTCTGGATGGCATCCTTGCTCTCCAGCGTGTTGACCACATCACATAGCTTGGTGTTGTGAGCAACCTTGCTGAGGGTGCGCTCCATCCCACTGTCCATGTCACCAATAAAGATGTTAAATAGCACCGGTCCCAATACCAACCCCTGAGGATGGCCTCCAAAATGTTTCTCTAATATCATTAGTTCAGATTAGCATTGCTTTTGTTTTCATTATCTGTCTCTAGACATTCAAATCTAGCCCTGATATACCAGCTTTGAAGGGTGCTTGTAGTTTGGTTTCCCATTTTCACAAAGATTAGTATTTTAACCTCACTTTTGGGCTTGTACCTCTTCAAACAACGTTCAAACCTTGGCGAAGAGGAGAGTTTGGTTTTGAACAGCGTTCTTTTACTATTTCCATCATAGGCATGCTCCTATCTCTGAGAAATCACCCTCTCCTATTACTTTTTAAAAGGGAACTTCATTTGATCTTGCCTCTGAGTTTTCTTGTGGAACTGGGGCACAGGGACTCACTGGATTTTTGTTTCCTTTTTTTGAGAAGCTTGGTTGGTTTGGCTCTATTCAAGCGTAAATATAACACATGCCTGCAAAGTGTAAGATCTGCAGACTTAGGTGCAACTTCCAAGTATTTATTCATTTGACTTTGACAATAGTGCTGTGGTTGGTTTGGCTCTATTCAAGCGTAAATATAACACATGCCTGCAAAGTGTAAGATCTGCTGCTGCAAAGATAAAAAAAAAAAAAAAAGTACAGCCTCATTCACTTCCTTGCTGCTGTTCCTGATGGTGGTTGGCTTCCTTCTCTGGCTAGTTCTGGCTGACTGTTGGGCCAGACAATGATATTGTTGGAGCTCTGAGAAGGCAGTCATCCATCCCACTGCTACTTTGTGTTGGGTTGCATAGCACAAGTGCTGTTGCACAGATTGATGCTGGGTACAGTTGGCAGAAATATGGGTGCATGTACGTGAGGAGCATAATTGTTGTTTATGAATCACTAAGAAATTAATCAGTGTTTAGAGTTGGAAAGCAGCTTTCTCATCTGCTTATTTTTTTCATACTTTTGATTGTAACTCAATAAAACCAATTTATCTGAATTATCACAAATAAAAGGATGTGATGCTCACAAACAAGTGAGTGATGTTTCTATATAGTCTAAAGGATTCAATTCATGTTTTCACAAATATCTTTAAAGAGACTTCATAAATAATTGCTAAATATTTCAAGAAGAGCCCCATAGTATGACATACTTGTGAAAACAAAGTTTATAGCAAGCTATGATACAAAATCTCATCTATTTAAATTAAGACAATTTTTATTTTGAATAATATCACTTGCGTTTTTCTGTAGACTGTGGGGGTTTTTTTTGTCACTGGTAACCTTTTTGTCCCAGATTCAGAGCATCACTGATGAGTCACGAGGCTCAATCAGAAGAAAAAGCTACTCCAGTCCGCAGTCCATTGGCCAAGATGTGCAGGCACTGCTGATTAATGATTATCGAGAGGAGGAGGTAGTTGGACATAGTAGACTGCTAGATATATTTTCCCATGGCAACACTTGAAGTGCCACTTTGAACTGAACTACAAATGAACAAATTGATCCTTCAATGTCCAGAGAATTATAGAATAGTCTGGGTTGGAAGGGACCCCAAGGATCAGAGAGTTCCAACCCCCCTGCCACAGGCAGGGACACCAACCTCCAGGCCTGGATCTACACAAGGTTGCCCAGGGCCCCGTCCAACCTGGCCTTGAACACCTCCAGGCATGGGGCATCCACCACCTCTCTGGGCAGCCTGGTCCAGCACCTCGCCACTCTCTCTGTAAAAAAACTTTCCCCTAATATCTAATTTAAACCTTCCTTACTTATTGTTATGGAACAGTTCTTCATAAACTTTAACTTTACTATTTTTCTAAATTCATTATTCCACCCTATACTTTTTTCCTCTAGATGATGCTTCTGCAACACGAACTGAATCCTATTTTTCTCACACTTCTTTTTATAAAAGAAATTTATCTTTCCTGAGAGTGCCTGCTTTTTCTTGAGACAGAAGCAAAGATATTTCTCTGCCTTCTATCTCTTAAAATGTCTTAGTAGTGAGTGTTTCATTAGTAAGCAAATTTCATGTTTTCACAAAGCATTGCCTTCCTTTATAGTTCCTATGTTGGAAGTACTGAAACTTCTTGGAGACCGCATATATATATATACACACATACACACTACTAGGGCTTTTTAAGGAGATTTCCATGCTTATTGACAAGTCATTATTAACCCATAAATGTCATTACTACTTTCTGCATGGTGAGCTTGAAAGGAACTGAACTGATATAATCAATGGTTTTAGTGTGCACTTGAAGTGTTGCTTTTATCTAAAGATGTGTAGCCTAGTTTGTAGAAATGCTGTATACCTTTGTTTCCCTTTATTCATGAAGTAAGAGAAGAATGTGTTGTATTCCATGTAATTAATTTGGTATCAAAACAGCATTAACAAAATTACGCTTTTGTTGTCTTTGCATTTTTATAAACATGTGCTATAGGTCCAGAATTTCTTTTGGCCTCACTGTCTTTCTAAAAACACTGAACTTTCATTCCATTGAAGCGTAGTTGTACTGAACTCATTTTACAGATGTTAGCTTGAAATTTTAATTCATTGGATACTGCTGTATAGCACATATAGTATTTCCATGTATTTGTTAGCTTTTCCATTCTCATGGTAGAACTGTATTCACAGTAACTTTCATAGTTTTAACTTGTGATTTAATCTTCTGGGGAGATATGAAGACTGTTAGATATTTATGTGAACCTCAGAACTGAACTCTGGGAATCCTCAAGCATAGGGACTAGACAAACAATTTAAGAAAAACACAGAAACTCTTAAGCATTTTAAAAATGGCACTTACAGTTTGTGAACCACTAGGGGAATTGCTGTTCAGAGGTAGAAGGTAGCTTTGATTTTCTTCTTGCTTTTCATTGTGACCTGAATGAAATTGGGTTTTCTGAATCATCACATATATGGAGGGACATGACCATCACTTACGTGAATAAATGAGGTTCCCAAATGGAACAGGACCTTCAACTCATGATTTAACAAATCTCTGAAGAAACGTCGTAACTGCTAAAGGTCTTAAAAACAACTTCCCCCACCCCCTCAAAAAACCCCCCTCACATACTACCCCCCTCCCAAAACAGAACACCCTAAAACACAAAACCAGTCCTTCCATCATATTAATTGACTTACGATTTTAAGAGTCTAAGGTACTGTATTTGTGTTGGTTTCAATGGAAATACAGAAGCCTATGGGCAAAGTATTATGAGTAAGTAAATGTTAAATATTTCTTCCTTTGCTCAAGAGGAGCAAAGGGAATGGGAAATGGAGAACACAGAAGTGCATATGTGTGTGGGAGCAAATATATTGTGTTCAAAGCTGTGATTTGAGTTTCTGCTATTACAAGGGAAGAGAAGGCCTATTCATGGTTTGATTTTTTTGCTACATAATATGCACTTGTATGCATGAATAATCTAATGGAACACAGCTAGCCTTCAATTCAGTCAGCCTAACATTATGTTACTGGGATCATGGGAGTCATGCTGGTAGTTCAGCTGAAAGCATGGGAAATGGAAAATGTTTACAACAGTATCTGAGAAAATAATATAACTGGTGAAGGGCGAGAGCACTGGCTTTCAAGTTTTCCACTGGCAAAAACCCCTGGTGTTTAATGAAGTGCCCTCAGGCTGGATTCAACTTCACTTTAGTTCATGACAAAAATAACGTCCCAGCCCAGCTGTAACCCTGCAAATACGAAAAACACCTACATTTTTATAAGCAGTTTCGTTTCATGCTGAAGTCAAAACAGTCTGGGATTTGTTCATAAGATAAGGTGCATTTTTCTGTATCTTCTTTTGTTCCACTGCTGTGAAATTCCTTTTCAAAATGTTAGTATAATGTGTAGTCTATAAATGCTTTTTTGGCTGAATCCCAGGATGATTGTTTGTTTTGTGGCCAGGCTCAGCTGATCCATGACAGAAACACTGCCTCACACTCAGCTCCAGCAGTCAAAGCAAGTGTGGCTGCTGCTGTACCGGAAAAAGTGCAAATGACCTGGACTAAAGAAAAGTTTGTAGCTGAAAAGCATAAAAACAAAGATTCAAATGTGTCTGGCTTTAAAGATATTTTCAACATGAAGCCGTAAGTATACATGTGGTGTTTGGAGTTTTGTATTTGTGTGTGTGTTAGTGGGTGGTGGTGGCTGTTGTGGGTTTTGTTTTTTAAGAGATTCTAGTTTATTTAAAGCTGAGTACAAACACTGTCTTCCCATGTACTTCACTTAAATGTCATCCTTACAAAACTAGTACGGGCTTGGGTGGAACAGCAATGACTGTAAAGAGTCATTCACAAAGTTGTGAATGAAGCTTAAATATGACAGATTTGAAGCCGTGAACTCAACTTCTGGATTGTATCAGAAAGTGTGTATGTTAAAATGCTTAGTGATAACTTGTTTTTCTCTCTTCCATTAGTAACAAATTACTGTATATCACTTTTCCCATCTCATTTATTGTGTTCTGTTGGCTTCTTTGGCACTCCCTCCACCCCAATAAACTCTTTCAAGACATTTAACTTGTTTTGGGTTTTGGGTGGCGTTATTTTTGGCTTAAGTGGTGCATTGTGTTGGGTTTTGGTTTTAAATGGACTTTCAGCCCTCATCCTCTAAATTAAAGCAATATAAAATTTGTGCTTCTATGTATGTCTTGTTATATTAGGTATTTCCTGTTGAAGTATTCCTTAAAGTCTTTTTCTTAAATAGAAGTCACTTAATAGATAAGAGCTATTGCCTATGTCAAGCCTGATGATACACACCAGTGACAGAAAGACATCAGCTTGTTTGCTGCTTCATGTTGTGATGCAAGCACACACATGCATCTTTTCTGAGTTCTGGAAGAATGCAGTTATAAACATGGCCTAGACTATTTTCTGTACATGCCCAAAGTGAAACTGTGGATGTCAAGGGAATTTTTAATATCTAAAGGAAACATATCTTAAATCTAGGACTTGTGGACAGTAGAGTTAGAAGATACACTTAGTATCAGCACCTTAAAATGCAAAGTTGTTTTGTGAATTTGCTCTGAGCTCTTTAGAAACACTTTGTCTTCTGCAAATTCCAAATATCTTGCCCACACGCTAAAGCACTTTTTGTTAATGTCTTGGAAATGCTTCTCCTGTTGCTTCTCTAGAATTGTGCAAGATGCAGACTTCAGATATTGTTTTAAAACTACTATGTGTGGTTGAGGGTGGGAATTACAGTTCAAACTTGGTGTGCTTGTACAATATATTATTGTATTAAGTGTACCTGATGGCATAATTTTTTTTTCTGTACACTTGCTTCCTTTCCATGTAGAGAATGGGGAAATCTGTAAGTCTGAATTTCATTTCACTTGAGCAATGTAGTCTGTGTTCCATTGTTCTTGTGGTTTTGTACATTGTATGCATGTTTCCCAAATCATGACTTGCAGTGCATGTATTCTTTTGTTCCTTGTTTTATATACAGTGATTTAGCATTTATCACTGAAAAATATTCTTCATGGTGATTTGTTAATGTTCCTTTCTAAATATTATCAGCTTTCTGTTCAAGGTAAGTCACAGAGCATGTATATTAGTTTCTGTAAGAATGTAAAACTTGACAGTACTCCTCTGCCCCTATGTAATACTTAATTTTTAATGTAGTTAATTAGAAAACTAATATATTTTTGTCCTGGAAAAATAGCTCCAATTGTGATACAACTACTTGGACAATAAGGATGAATTTGTTTCACAAAAGGAACTTTAACATTTCATCAAATGCCAGTTCTTGGCTCTCTTCTACCAACACATGCATGTGTAAACATAACAAGCTCAGATATAGCTTGGGTATGACAGCATACAAAAATGAGATGCTACATCTTTGTTCTTGAGTGGAACTGACTTGTTCTGCTTTTTTTTCAGAGCACAGTGTTGTCTTAATTTTGTCTATTTAACAAACTGAGCTTTGTATGAATCTTAGCTTAGTATGTGTACCATGTAAGATTTCAATTCTAGCACTGCTTGAAGACTAAATGAAGTTAGTCAGCCTCAGTTCATGTTGTACAGAATGTACCTTTAGTGAATTTGAGCCTTTATCTTGGTGTTAAATTCTTGCCTACTCCATCACAAATTTACACCCTTCATATTTCCCCTGCATTTTCTCTTTAGTTTGACAGTGTTTTAACTTTAATATTTATACACCTTTTCAGTTATACACTCTTGTCTGTCTCTGTATTCACTCTGTCTCTTCATAGTTGTGCTTTTGTTGTCTCAAGCTGCTGTTCTGCTTTTCAAAAACTGAGCTTCATGTATTCTTTTTTTCCATTTATGTGTTTTGTAGAGTTGGTTCTTAGGGAAGCTGGCTGCTGTGACAGCAAATTCCCCAAGAGGGACTGATAAACTCAGTTTTGGAAATGTCATTGTCTTGGGAGAAAATGCAGAGGGGAAGGGGACAGAAAAAAAGAGGGAGGAGCAACTGAAATTGATGGGGCTGGTCACCACAGGGCACTAAACTGCAGGCCAAATGTCCTTTTATCTTTTTTTTCCAATTGCCCCTACAAAAATCCAGGATGAAAATACAATGAGACATGCTGCTTCTAATAGTATCTTGTTAACGGCTTTTCCCTTCATAGTAAAGAAAAAAGAAAAAAAAAAAAAGAGGGACTTAGATCACAAGAACATATGTTCCCATCATTCTCTGTCTTTCCTGGTGCCCTGTGTTTGAATGAACTTGTATCTGGCTGCAGTTCTCAACTCCACACTTACTGATGTAATCTGAAGGTGGCCTGATGTTGCTAGAAGATCTAGGATTAATTGTTTGGTGTAGTCCCCTGGAATGACCTCTGGTAGTAGAACGAAGTTGTGCATTTCCTTTTGTATATTTTGGACTTCTAATTTTCTCTTTAGGGAAAAGAGATCTATAGCTTCTACTGTTTACTTGAGCTGAAACAGTGCTGTAGTTTGTGCTGTAACTTTGATTGCTTTTAGTGGCATTCAAAAGACGCCAGACTTGATCAGGCGCTTCAGAGGATGCCTGGTGTCCTGCTGCTACTAACCTGCCAGTCCTCTCTCTCTGCCACAGGACAGCAAGCCAGTCCAGCTGAGCAGGGTGCTAGTGTGCTTTGACTGTGAGAACACTAGTTACAGTGCTAAGAAAACTGCATGGGATAGTGTGATGCAAGTGTCTTATATCAACATACCAGTATCTCTGTTCTTGAAATGTGCTGTCACCCCGTGTTTCCAAGGTTCCCTTGGAAGTGACTCACTGCTCAAAAGTAGATTCTTTACAAGTGGATCTTTTGGATAAATGGGCTTAAGAAGAGTGGATATTTCTGTCGCACTGTAGCGTATGATTCATTTCCAGTCTTGCCTAGTTTTACATAGATGGCAATTTCTAAGGAACTGTAAGAAAACTGTTCTTTTGTTTTGTTCTGAAGAGCAACTAAACCATCTAAGGTAGATCCTAAAGTAAGGAAATCTCTGAAGTACTAGCAGTTTCTTCTCTTGCGCACGAATCTACAATTGTATCTGTGGGCACAAAGAGCAAAGCATTAGTTAATACTGATAATGTAAGGGGGGAGGCTCAATTTCAGTTCATTGCTTACTGCTGTACTCTTATGTCATGAGAAACTACTAATTTTTTTCATAAATCCTATGCAGTTTCTGACTTTTCTTCACCATACTTACAGTAATCTTACAATGTTTCCAAGGGAGCATGTGGGAAGTCTTATACTGTACAACATAAATACTGTAATCTTTCCATTCCATTCCTTTGGAATTTGTTGTACAAATCTAGTTACTTTTTTGTATAATTCAGTAAACCTGATTCTCAGTGTTTTTGACTAAGCTTAATTTCTATTGAAATTAAGTTTCTGCTTATCTTTGTAAAAGATAACTGACAAGTAGAAGATTTGTGCATTTTGACAATCTGCTTAGAATTGCTTGAATTGCAGAGTTAAATGTTCTTTTCAAAGGAAAACATCTTTCAAATCTAGGTATTGCATTTTCTGAAATTTATTTTGAACATGAACAAATACTGATGTCTGAAAATAGCTTATTCTATGTGCATATAGATTAAATTTAGAAGTTAATTGTGACAATACTTAAAAATGTTTGTTTTAATGCTAGGAATCAGTCAAACGTAAGAAGAATGCACACTGCTGTGAAACTCAATGGAGTAGTGCTTAATAAATCACAGCATGCTCAGCTAGTTCTCCTGAATATGCCTGGACCTCCTAAAAACAGAAAAGGAGATGAAAACTGTATCCTCTACTATATTGCTTCCATATTTCTTGAAATTAAGAGTTTGAATTTTGTGATTGTGCCATTTTCTAATTGTTGGGAAAGCAATTAGTAACCATGGTAAGCATAAGTTTGCCTTTAAGAAAATTACTTTTGCATGGAGTTTCAATAAATGTTGATAGTGATGGGGTTTATTAATTGAATTGATGTAAAGCATTCCTCAATTTTGAACTTATTTTAAAATAGTGAGTAGGGCGGGACTCCCTACTCGCTATTTGGGGGAAATTTCCCCCAAACTAGGCTTCATTTCCACTTGAGGAAACAAGTAGATTCCATAATGGCACAGTAAAGGGTGACACAGGAAAACTCCTTGATGAAATTGTTGAACTTTATTTTTTGCATTTTATGTCAGACTTTTTGAGAGACTAGTGGCTATTTTGTTTACTTTCGGAATAAATTCCTTGACAGTGATATTTCAGACATGGAATTTTTGGAAGTTTTGACAGACGGTTTGGATAGAGTTCTCCTGGTTCGAGGCAGTGGACGTGAAGTGATCACCATTTATTCTTAACCTATTTTCACATTTTGCTCACCACCCTTCTTCCCTGCCTGCCCCACCTCCCCTGTGAGAAAACAGTTATTTGCCATAATTTGAGGAGCTTCATTAAGAGTTCTAGTGCATTGAAAATTACCTGCCAGCTGACTCTTCTGATGATGTGTTCTGTTTTTTCTATTAAAAAGTTGTATTTAAATTATATTTTAAGGAGATATATTTCTGTAGTGAATTAATAAACTGGTGGATGGGTTAGGATATTTATATGTAGCATATTCTGACATTACTTAAATTGGTGAAACACAAGAAAATAAATGGTTACAATGGTATTTTTAAGCATATAGAAATGTAAGCAACTTTTGATTTTTTTTTTTTTTTTTTTTTAATCTTTGTTCTGCATCTAAATAAAAGGGAAATGTTTTAGGAAAAGTTGGCTTCCTCCCTTACCAAAATGCTGCTATGTTGCTTCTGTTGGTATTTCCTGGTTCGGGAAACTTCATTCAGAAATGTATACAACCACTCAAATTTGTATATTATGTGCATAAATTATTTCCCTGAAGTTCATGATTTGCCACACTTGTTTTAAATAATGTTTCACTATTTAAAATATTTAGTCAGGTATCTGAAGCCTCCAGGTGACAGTAATAGTAAATTGACAAGTAAAAACTTGTATAATTGTGGATATCAAAACACCCACAAGTGTGGGTGTTTTTCATGGGCTACTAGCAGTTATAGTATTGCACAATTATACCAGTGAAACCTAAGAGTATCCAATGTGTAGGAAGGCTGTGATGCAGTAACTCCATCTGGTTGCAAATATAATTAACAATTGCTAAACTACAGCAAGTTGGTTAATGAAGTGCAGTCTCTTGTTTTGAAATATGTATATTTTGGAAATGTATGTATGTGCTGCTGTTTAAAATAAAATCTGCTTTTCTGAACTGGTTCTGTCAGAATTCTACCCCCTTTCAGACACTCCGTTTAGTTTGGTAAATACTGAAGAGCTAAAGTCTGTTGGGTATTGGAAGATTGTTCTACTCTAAAAACAAGGGGTTTATTTAAACATGTATAAACTACTCTTTTATAGTACAATCAACATCTCTGCTCAGACTGGGACAGCAGTGATACAGGGCCCAAATACCTGACTAGGCTTGAGGCCAGTGCTTTTATCATAGCTTTCTCAGGCAAAGAAAAACAAGGGTATAAACAGAAAAAGCTGAAAGCAGCCATTACCACCAGTCCCTGTAGCAACAGAGGGAATACAGAAGGATAATTAGATGACCCGGTGAAATTCAGATGGCTTTCAGACTCTACTGGGGCACACCAAAAGGTGCTTGGAAAGGCATGCTGAAAAGGCCTGCTGCACACCAGAAGGCACCTGACAACTACTGGGTGTGGGTGCAGGTTTATGTTTTGGGTTAGGAGTAGGTTTTACGTATAGGTAGTCAGAGGTAACCCGAAGGCACTCCAGAGGCCCTTAGGTACAGTGAAAGACACGTGGAGGCCTTGTGGGTTGACTGGAAGACATCTGAAGGTGCTAGATTTGCACAGCATATCAAGAATACCATGAAAAGGCATTCTCAGACCACTGAGGAGATGTGTAATCAGATGCCCCTAGTGCACTTCAAATGGCTCTTGGCTTCTGGGACACATTAAAAAGCACTTGGAGGGCCATGGTGCAGGGCCATCAGCTGGTGTTCAAAGGCAACTGCTTATGGTAAGAGTAATGGTAAAAATTCAGTTTAGAGATAGGCACTCAGGCATCTGGGACCCTGCAAAGGCTTTCTAAGGGCCTTTAAGTGCAATGCAAGACTGATGGAGACTCCTGTGGCCATACCAGAAGGCACTCAGCAGAGCCTGGTGTGTGCAAAATGTCCCTCAAAAGCCCTGGTTCACCACAGAAGCACTCCAAGAGCAGCGGGGAGCACAGAAAGCCCCAGATACGCCTGAAACACGCCAAAGGGCATTTTGAAAGTCATCATACATAGTGGAACTTACTGGTACACCACTGTGGGTGTCCTGGGGTTATGGGTAATATTTGGTTTGGGCAGTGATGCTGCTTATTTTGGTTTTAGGCTTTCAAGTGTATGTTTACTCAAAACAGAGCCTGTTAGAAACTGTTGTGGGTGGGGTTTTTTCCCCTCTTTATTCCCTTCATTTGAAAGAAGCAATTGAAAATGTCCCAATAGTGTTTTGAAGATATAAATAGTCTTGTAACAGACATCAAAAATTATTTCATAGTAGCTTGACTGATGGTACCTCACCTGTAGTTCAATACAGTGTGCATAATGATGCGATACAACTGTTATCCTTTTCCTACCTTCTTGCCACTCTGGCCCAGGTATTCTACCATGCTCTGCATCATCCTGAAAAAACTCTGTGCTAATCTCAAATGGTTCTTTCTGTAGCAAGTTTCTTGAGCTATTTATTGCACAAGAATTCCATCAGTGATGCCATGATACTACCTAAATATTAATTTTTTCATGACCAACTGCTAGGTTTAACAATCTTGGCATAAGGTGTTGTCATGCTACAGTGCTGAGTACAAATCCTACTTATGCATGTATTTGGGAATGTATTTAAGAAAGAGGTAGATATACTAATTCAGAGATACAGTGAGGGAACAGTGAATAGGATGAGAAATGGACTATAATGGCAATATTTTCAAAATAAAGACATACTCTGGATGTGATGACTTGCAGCTTTGCTATTCTAGTGGATAAAGCATAAACAGCAAAACAAAACAAAAAAACCCCCAAAAAACAAAAAAGTGAAAACAATGTCTACATGCTTAATAATGATAGAGAATCTCAGGTATAGCTATTACTCTCTAAGGATCTGTACAGGAGCCTTAAGTTCATCTTAATTTTCCTTCCTTTCCCAAGGCAGACTTCAGATTATGGCAAATATTTAGGGACATTTGTCTTAATGTACCTTTTTGCTTTAACTTTTTATGCTTCAAATAATTTACTGGAGTATATCTTCCAATTCCCTACAAGCAGCTACTGCGGCTTTTGTATCCTCTGCAAATTCTTCCCTGAAAGATGATGGCTTATTCTAGTGGGGTTTGCAGTGAGGCAATGTAGTCTAACCCTAATGAAAGCACAAACCCTAACCCTGTACCTCAGTCTAACCCTAACCAAGTAACACTAAAACAAAACAGAACTCCTAACCATAACTCTACTCCTAAGCTAACCTAAACTCAAACTCTTGGTGTCCCTTGGGGATATCTGAGAGATTCTGAGGTGCACCAGGGGCACAGCAGGAGCTTTCTGTGGTCACAGGTGCTCTTGGAGTGCTTTCTGAGGCACACCAGGCGGCTTGAGTATCTTTTTTTTGGGGGCGTACCAGGCTCAGATAAGTGCCTTTTGGTACGCCAAAGGGATCCCCTGTCTGTCTGGATTTGCATGTAATAGCCCTTGGAAAGCCTTTGGTGGGCCTCAGGCTTCTCTTAGTTCTTATCCCTAATCCTACACAGAAGAATGCCAGGAGGCCTGCATGGAGCAACAAGTCACTTTTGGCCAAAGTCAAACAGTAAAAGGAAGCACAGAGGGTGCAAGCAAGGATGGGTAAACTGGGAGGAATACGGAAACATTGTCCAAGCAGCCAGGGAGAAAGCTAGGAAAGCTGCAGCCCAAACAGAATTGAACATGGCCAGGCATGGACACATATAAATCCATTTAAGCTTTATCTTTCCTGGACAGTAAGCAGAGCTTATATTTGTATGCAGGTGACAAACAGAAAACTATGAAAATTTCTCATTGTAGCAGGGGACTTGGTTACACAGGACATGGAAAAGGCTGGGGTGTACACACATGCCTATGAGCTTTGAGGGTCTCTCGGGATTGCTCACGATGTGGTTTCCAAGAGTAGAGGAACACTGCCACAAATGAGTTCCAGAAGCTTTTAGCAGCCCTAACCTTCCCTTGGCAGCCCCTTCTCAACCCCACCAGGACTAGGGCTCTGATGCTTGCTCTACCACCTAACCCTTGCCCACACCCATACACTAACTTGGGCACAGCCAAGGTACAAAGTAGAATCCAACAGCTAGCTGTCCTACCAAAAAGTGGCCAGGATCAAAATACTTTGGCAGCCTCTTCATGACCCCCAGGAACACTAGGACTCTGTACTTGCTCTGCCACCTAACCTGCACCACTCACCCTAGCTGGGGCACAGCTCCAAAACACACAACCAAAACCTAGCCCCCCCCCACCCCCCGAAAGGCCAGGACTAAAAGCAGTTGATGGACCCCCCCCACCCCTTAGCAGCCTCTTCACAGTCACATCAACACAGATGCTCTATGCTTACACTACCACCAAACGCTATACCTCATCTACTTTCTCACCGTAGCCAGAGCCACAATTCAAAAGAGAAAAAACGAGGAGTCCCACAAAGAAGTAACCAAGACTGGAAGCTATTGGTGGCCCTCAACATCCACGGACAGCCCCATGACAGATCTACCAACATTGTGGCTCTGCACTTCCTCTACCACCTAAGCCACAGTAACAGCTAAACACTCATCTTCAACAGACCCCAGCTTCAAAAAGAACAACCACCATGTATAAATGTGGTGGTACAGTTCAGGATCCTTCATGGAGGAAGCAGGGCACTAAGTAGGATTACAACCCTGGACATCAGGACAGCTAACTTTGGCCTCTTCAAGGACCTGCCTGGAGGAATCCCATGGGTTAGAGTTCTAGAAGGTAGGAGGGGGTCCAAGAAAGCTGGTCAATATTCAGTCTTTAATTCCTCCAAGCTCAAGAGTGGTGCATCCCCATCAGTAAGAAATCAGGTAAGGGAGGCAGGAGACCTGCATGGATGAGCAAGGAGCTCAAATGGATGAAACTCAAATGGAAGAAAGAAGTCTATGGAATGTGGAAAAAGGGACAGGCCACTTGGAAGGAACAGAGGAACACTGTCAAGAGTATGCAGAGCTGCAACAAGGAAGGCTAAGGTCCACCTGGAATTTAATCTAGCAAGGGACATCAAGGACAATAAGAAGGGCTTCTTCAAATACATCAGTAGCAAACAGAAGACTAGGGAAAACGCGGGCCCTCTGCTGAATGAGGTGGGTGCCCTGGTGATGAAGGATGCAGAGAAGGCAGAGTTACTGAATGCCTTCTTAGCTTCAGTCTTTACTACTAAGGGTGACCCTCAGGAATCCCAGACCCTGGAGGTAAGAGAAGAAGTCTGGAGAAAGGATGGCTTTCCTTTCATTGAGGAGGATCAGCTTAGAGACCAGATAAGCAAACTGGATGCCCACAAATCCATGGGCCTGGGTGGGATGCCCCCACG
>JMFS01038338.1:0-22592 GCA_000699545.1 Podiceps cristatus | reverse complement strand
TGGCTGGAAAGCTGCCAGGCAGAAAAGGACAGGGGGGTGTTCGTCCACTGAACATGAGCCAGCAGTGTGCCCAGGTGGCCAAGAAGGCCAACAGCATCCTGGCCTGCATCAGGAATAGTGTAACCAGCAGGGCTAGAGAAGGGATTCTCCCACTGTACTGGTCTGGCACTGGTGAGGCCGCACCTCAAGTGCTGTGTTCAGGTTTGGGCACCACAGTGTAAGAAAGACATTGAGATACCAGAGAGGGTCCAAAGAAAGGCATCAAAACTGGTGAAGGGTCTTGAGAGAAAGTTTTATGAGGAGCGGCTGAGGGAACTGGGGTTGTTCAGTCTGAAGAAAAGGAGGCTGAGGGGAGACCTTATCACTCTCTACAACTACCTGAAAGGAGGGTGTAGAGAGGTGGGTGTGGGTCTCTTCCCCCAAGTAACAGGCAAGAGGACAGGAGGAAATGGCCTCAAGTTATGCCAGGAGAGGGTTAGATTGGATATTAGGAAACATTTCTTCACTGAAAGGGCTGTCAGGCACTGGAACAGGCTGCCCAGGGAGGGGGCTGAGTCACCATCCCTGGAGGTATTTAAAAGACGGGTAGATGTGGTGCTTAGGGACATGGTTTAGTGGTGGTTAGGGATGGTTGGAGTTGATGATCCTAAAAGTCCTTTCCAACCATGGGATTCTATGATTCTACGAATTAATGGAGACACCTTTTGTAGTCATTTGCTCTGTTTTTTTTGTTCTACTTTGTAAATATGACCAAGCAGAATAGTAAGTCAGTGCCCTGAAGTACCCCACCTCTTTTGTTATCAATTATTATCATTACAATAAATGTATTGTATTTTGTTGCAAAATTAACCTTATATGGCATGAGCAACATTTATAAATTCAAGATAAACATTTGAATTTTAATGAAAATTCCTTTTTTAATGCAAAAATAATTTAAACAAGCCTGACATTGTCTGGCTTTAAAAAAAAAAAAAAAAAAAAAAAAAAAAAAAAAAAAAAAAAGCAGCTGCTTATTACATTTCACTATGGGCCATGAAAAATAGTTTTCAGACATATATAGCCTTGTTTAACCTATTTTAGGCTCTGTAATGTTCATTAAATTCAAGGGATATCTTAACAGAACTATATTATTCGTCACCTACCTTCCAGATTTATTGAGAGAGACCAGAAACAATGGAAGAAAAAGAATTATAATGTGAGTTTCTTGAGTGTGTGGATTAGGACTTTTCATGTTCACAAAGAAACCCAACAAAACTTTTGATCTGAGAGACTGTGAATGTTAATGATCAGAAAGAATGTCAAGGAGGATTTGTTTATATTTTTAAAACTGTACATAAAAATTATTTATAAAGACAACAAAATGCAGGCAAGAAATGAAAGATATCCTTTGATAAATTAAAAATGTTTGCTTTCTGCTATAATGTAAGAAAGCTAGATGTAAGAGAAGTATATTGTGTGTATATTCAAAGGCTTAACAGCATGAGGTATAGAAGTATTTAAAATGGTAACAGCTCAGAAAATAGTATAGGTCTTGAAATAAAATCATCCTCATAAATAAATCATCAAATAAATGTAAAATGACAAATTGGTATTAGTCTAATACAGACTTAGCTGAAGTATTAATATCCTTTTTTTCCGCCATCGGAAGGAAAATTGCTACTAAAACACGAGTCTAAGTATTTGTAGTGCACTTCTTCGTTGCTTTTGGTCACTAGTAAGAATTCTAGTGATGTCAAATCATCCTTAAGATATCTAATTACAGAGGACACACTATGATGTATCTTTGAAATCTGCTCTACTATTTCTGAAAGGAAAGTACAGGTTCCATAGCTATCCTCTTACACATTAGGCTTTGCACCTATGTCCTTGGGAAAAGTTCCCCCTACTCCTTAATATGGACCCACACTCTTAGTGGCAGATGTACACTTCCTCCATGCCTGGAGGACTACGTGCCACCTTACAATTGTGTGTAAAAGCCTGGTGGGCCTGATACACATGAAGGAAAAGATGGCCCACTTTGTATGACTGACTGAACCCAAGATTTCACAGGAATTTTCCTATGAAAGAGGGATGAACCAGAGAATATAGGGCACAGTATTCAGGAGAATATCTCCTCAAAAAAAAAAAAAAAAAAAAAAAAAAAAAAAAACACAACAAAACACAACCAAACTAAGAAGTCATAAAAATAAGGAAAATCCCAGCTGCCTAGTTCTTATCAGAAGATAATTTTCCTCACAGTATGCTGCTGGAAGGAGATTTCACATCATTTGCCTTTTCAGCATACTTCATACTAGCTATTTTTTTCTGCATAGCCTTTATTCATAGAACTCCTGTGGCCCTTCTTGATCCCACTGTCAGGATTCTAACTGTTTGTACTGTAACCATCCTAATTAGATGATGAGACTTGTAGGGTGTGGACCTTGTCTAATTCTTTTATAACACTGTGAGTGTATAGTATTGATACTAGCAATAAAATTAAATCTTGTCCTGTGCTTTATTATGCCTCTTACAGAGAAACAGTTAGACATCTTGTTTTCAGCCTGATTTCTGAATTAAGCAAGGCTTACATGATCAAGGCTATGTATATCTCCATGCATGTTTGTGCTTGCAAAATTTCAGACCCTTCTGTCCAAGTTTAGCTACATTTATGTTCCCACAAAATGGGGGTGAGCTCAGAGATAACAAATAGCTACCATGCTTCATGAAAATAGGTGTGTTGAAGATATTACTTCCCTGACAGAAAAAGCTGCAGTACATGCTCAATACTTTTGACATATTATAAAACAGATAAGCACACTATTAACAACTCAAATCTGTGGGAAGAACATCAATCAGAGCTCCCATCTTCCATTTGTCAGAATCAAATATGCACCACACACCTATAGAAAAATAGATTCACTAGTTGTGATGCTCATACTTACTCATACTTAAGAATTTACAAGTGGATCTAGTGAGTCATGCCAAAGGTCTACTTTGTCAGGCAACGCATTACTGCCTGTGATTAAGAGCAGGCATTTGGTGAAAAGCAGAGCAGAGGAGATAGTTACATAGCGGTATTTCCCCAGAATACTGCCTTCAGCAATGTGTGGATCAGGGACAGATATTTCTCTATTTTTACATCTTGAATTGATATCAGTATGTTAGAGATAATTCAGGTCTCAAATTTGAAAAGAATGGTACAAAAACTGCAATAAAACTATTTTTACTCAATTAAAATAAGCTTCTGATATTCACTACCTGAAGAATAGAAAGGAAAAAAAGATCAAACACCTCCCACCTTTCCATCGGGGCATAAGGTGGAAAAGAAAGCAGTATGATAAACAGAACAATGGGAATGGGGTGGCTTAGCACTATTTCCAGGCTAAGTTCCAAGTCATTTCTCTAATCAAGTTCCAATCCAAGTACGTTTGCCTCATTTCCTTTGGATCTGACAAACTTAAGTATAGGAAAGTCAAGGGCTTATTTTTTCATTTTCACTTTGATGAAAGCATTCTTGCTTTTCATGCAGTTTTCAGATCAGATCAATTGTTTTATTTTTCTAAAATGCCAAAAAACAGCATAGCTAGGAGGAAACTTATGCAGGAAAAGAATGAGCTGTTGCTTCTGTACTTATTGCACAATGTCACTTGCTTTTTTCATGTGTTCTATTAGTTCTAGTAGATCCCACGCTCTCTAAAGCTTTATTTCAGAAAGGAAAAACTGCAGTAATTGTGGCAAAAGATGTCAGGATACACAACACAACTATTCTTTGCAGTACAACTCAAGGAGTATGGCACTATTTTGTCACATGCCTCTCAAACACATGTGTTCTGTAGTTTGTCTTGCTTCAAAAAACACTTCTTAATGCAACACAAAAAGTCATTTAAAAGATAGCATCAGTAGCTGTGAGTCAGTTTGGAAATAAATCTACAGTATTCCATCAGAGTAGCACAAATAGAAAAGCATCTTTTGAATGCCAAGGCCAAACTTACAATACTCTGTAGGCATGGTGCTTGTTATGCCCTTTACTGGCAGATTGATTTTCATGTTCTGACTAAACTAGCAGTTAGCAACGTTACACTGCTGGTTGGATAGTAATGACGGCCCAATTAGAAACCACAGTCAATGAATAGGTCAGGCAGCCGGGGTCCAGATATTCTAAGCAAGACTAGGCCTTTCAGTTTGTAAAACTTTCTGTTGACCTTTTCCTCATCATAAGTGACCTAACATGAAAACATGTCAAAATTTTGTGCAGAAACAAAACAGAAAATAAACTATGACTTATCCAAATAAGCAAACAGCTTAAGAAAAATTATTGAGGAATTGTTAGCATTGGAAAAAAAAAAAAAAAAAAAAAAAAAAAAAAAAAAAAGTGTTCTAGAGGGATTCCTCATTGCCCCATAAATACTGACACTGTACTGGTTGTTGTCTTTGGGGAAATGTTTTTGGATAGCCTGTGCTAATCACACATAAAACAATCAAGTATATTTTGAAGGCTTAGAACCACCAAAACCAGTAAATGGTATGGCTGTATTATTTAGCTCACTTAATTTTCCATATTAAGACAGATCATTTTGAATTTTGGCTTGATCCCACTTAATATATATATATAATATACAAATAATTCCATATGGATTTGAAGTTATGCAGCCTGAAAGCAGGTAGTAGAGATTTCTCAACATACGACATCTAGAAAGTAGATCAATATATAGATCAGGAAAGAGTTATAAACACCTGTGTAGGACACTCCATAAATTGCTGTGCTTTTAAACTTAAAGGGGGCATTCAGGTTTTTTCTATCACATTGAGAGCTCAATTCTGAAGGCACAGTATCAGCACTAGAGCTGCAAAACCTGGTATTCATAAAACACATGTATTTGGAGACAAAGTTCCTACCCCTTCCAAATCAACAACAAGCCCCCTTGGACTTTCAAAAGGGCCAAGATCTTTCCTGAATACTACTCATCATTTTTACTCAAGATAGATCTCTCTGTGATACAACAGTGTGGACTTTATTGACATAAATAAAGCTTTTCAGTATCAGTGTTATAAACACACCTTGATTATGCCTTTTTGCAAAGTCCTCTTGTGTTCAGAGGTGCCTCTCCTTATACCTTAAAACCTTCCACCACTCATATTTTTTCTAGTATTATCTAATATCACCTTTGTGTTTAATCTTGAACATAGCTAGACTTAAAGTTATATGTGAGCAAGAACAGTTCTCAACATCTATTGTCATGTGTCCTGAGTTTCCAGCTCCCATGGTTGACAGTTTCATTGTGGTCTTTGCTATGCTACAGCCTTTATGGTGCAGCATAAGATGGACTTATTTTCCTCTACATTTCCATGCTAACTTAATGGTTTCATGTAAATACAGAATTGTAACAATAACAGAACATCTTACTGCTCATTAAGCTCCTTTCAAAATTGTGACAGTAATTTTTGCTGTATAAGAAGCAATGTCAGGATGCCATTACAAAATCTAGGAACAGCATTAACTGAAACTGCACAAATGTTATTGAAGACTCTGGTATGTGTGTGATGTCATTCTCTGAACTGCAGTGTAGGTACATCTGAAATCTGCTTGCTCACAGTACAGAAACTGCTTATTAGCATCTGTATATAACACATCATCACCACAGGGAAAGCTAGTTTAAAATCATAAATGTCAAGACATAATTAACTTAAAGGTCAGGTTTAATTACAGTTGTTGAAACTGAAATATACTCATTACCATTACTATGTCAGAAAATTTCTTAGAATTATTTGAAATGTTTTGTTGGTACCTGTACTTTTCCATAACTGACATCTTTTGTTCCATGATGGAGATGTTTCAATGGGCATTTTTTTACTAACTTTGAAGCAGAGAGAGAACAAAACAGAAAACTGATGAACAAAGCACCACCACAAAGCTCAACAAAAGCTGTTCTCTGCATTATGATATTATTAATTACTTTTTTTTAATTGGCACTTCAGATAATCATTTAGATAATGGAATTATTTGGAGCGTCTGGTGCATGGATGAAACAGATTTAACTGTGTGGCTTTTAGGTTTATTGACAAAACAAATCAATAAGTGAAACAGACTGGTGAGAAAATAACTCAATAACTGAAAAATTTGCTCTACCTGTAGGCTTTTCCAAGGATTCTACTGGGAATAGTTATTGACTCACATACGTATTTTAGTTCTCTCTTTCCCCCAAGGTACAGAAAGTTTGAATGCTGTGATTTCATTTTCTCTTCTGTTACCTAGTGTCTATTCTGCCCTCCCCACCACAGCCAGGATTTCCAGCTTACCGTTTCCTACACTTTTAACAGAGTGATAGACATAATTTTTTCCCTGAAGGAGCCATTCCCAGCTAGGTAGAATGCAGTAGAGAAAAGGTTAAGCTATATAAAGATGAATTCCCCACAACAGCATAGATTTCAGCTACCGTATAGCACCTGTGCAAAAATTCAGAAGTCTAAAAGTGAATATAGCAGATGACTCCTGAGGAAAATATCACTAGCTGATGAAAAGAGGCTATCAAATGTGCTGATAAAAGTGACATACTCGTTTATTAAGTTTCATTCATCCTGCACCTGAGGTACTGGTTTGTAACAGCATCCCTGCTACTGCAAAAGGTGCTGGTATCCTCCGAAGTACAAATCACCTGAAATCAGTGAAGTTTTGTGCCACTGGAGGAAATGTTTCTACTAGGTAAGTGGGCAGCTCCCTGTCCCTTTCCCTCCCTTCCTCTTTCACAAGCCCCAGTACTTGGAGCTTCACACATAGCAACAAAAAAGAGCTCAAAAGTCTGAATATACTGAATGTACACATCAACTGAAAGACACTAGTGAAGGACAATCTCAGGTACACAACACAAGTATAGCAGAAAAGTGGCTGACAGTTCAGAAACCATTCACAGTACACCAAAAAAAACCCCGTGATTGTGCTACAGCGAAAGCCAAACAAAGTAAGGGAGTCTGTGCCACCCTGCATCTCAATAAAGGGGAAAGAATGGCATTTAATTAAAGAGTTTCCTGCCTCCCAGGTACTGATGACATTGAAATTGGTGTGGACATAAGGCATTAAAGCTGGCATCACCCAAAAAAGTCTCCTATTTAAGATTTACAGCTGACTGTTAGAGAAAAGTGAAAATTTATTAAAGTCTTCCATCTGGCAGAATGTATCATTAGTATTCAAACTGATAGCAGCAGTGATTTAAATTTAATAATCCGAGTGGAGATATGCATCAAAAAAGAATTCTTCTAAAATATGTCTAATAGCAATAACTGACTTCTTTATTATAGTCTGCCTGTGAAAAATGCCAGATATCAAAGAATAAGACATCAAATGTTAATTCCAGTGTGTTCTTCCAGTTGAAACTCACATTAAAATAATATACTGGGTGGGAATCAAGTAGCACAGTCTGTACCTGTTTGTACTTTTCTTGAGCAGGATTTAAAACACTGGGACCCAGAAAAAGCTAGGAAATTTCTCTTAGCTGAAGAGAGGTTGTATTAACGGCAGGTGTCCAGGCACTGGCAGTGGGGGCGGCCCCGGGCCCGACACAGCCAGTTCCAGCCAACCCACTGCAGGGCACAGCTGAGCCCCTTAGCCAAGCTGGTGGCACCTTGTGGAAAACGTATTTAAGAAAGGGCAAAACTCTGTCCAGGAAAGAGGAGCAAGTAAAAAAAAAAAAAAAAAAAATAAAAAGAGAGAGAGAAAAGTGTGAGAAACAGCCCAGTGAAAACCCAGGTCAGAGAAGAAGAGGGAGGAGGTGCCCCAGGTTCTGCATCAGAGATTGCCCTGCAGCCTGTGGAAGAGACCGCAGTGGAGCAGGTATTTCCCTTTAGGGAGTGGAGAGGAACACGCCAGAGCAGATGTCCTCACTGCAGCCCCGGAGACCTCAGCCAGGAGCAACTGGGTATTCCCTGAAGGAACTGCACCTTGTGGAGAGATCATGCTGGAGCAGGTTCTCCCACCAGGAGCGACAGCCCATGGGAAGGACTTGCACTGGAGCAAGGGAAAAGTGTGAGGAGGAAGGAACAGCAGAGAAGTACTATGGACTGACCGCAACCCCCATTCGCCTGCCCAGCTCAGCCAGTGGGGAAGGCGGACAACTCGGGAGCAAAGGAGTGAAACTGAGCCTGAGAAAAAGGGGTGGAGGCCTGGGGGGAAGGAGGTTTAGTTTTTGCCTTTGTTCCACCCCATCCAACTCTATTTTAACCAGGACTAAATTATATTAATTTTTCTCAAGTGAAGTCTGATTTGCCTCTGATGGTAATCAGAAAGTGATCTCCCTGTCCTTCTCTCAACCCATGAGCTTTTTCATCCTATTTTCTTCTCGTGTCCTGTTGACGAGAGGGAATGAGAGAGTTGCTGGGTGGGTACTTCACAGGTGGCTGAGGCCAATCCACCACAGAGCTGTTACCTAATCATATACTGATATGGGGAGCGCATCCTCTGAAGCAGTACTTGTGCGTCCTGTGTGAGAATCATGCCGACAAGACTGCATGTAACATAGGAAGGCAATCCCTAGCCCAAAGCACTCTTGGTTTAATATTATTACAATACAAACCTGTATTCTGTCCTTGTTTTAATTAATTGTATGAAGTTACTGCTGTACTTTCGAGTTATGCAGCTGAGGTTTCATGTGTTAGGTAACATCCACCCCTCATTCTCATATTATAGAACCTTTTTATACAGTATTCTTTCATCTCTCAGCTCTTACTTGATAATGTAGGAATCAAGAACAGCTCACATGACTCCAAAGTGAAAACACAAAGCACCTGCAGAACAGTCTTTCTGTTAATTTTCACTAGTGATACCAAAGAACACCCCAAAAGTCACAGACAGACTCATTGCTATACCACCTGGTAGGTAAACAAATGAAAATATGGTAAAGTCCAATTTGTTCAGGAAAAAAAAAAAAAAAAAAAATTAGGCTAAGTGAAAGCACCAGAAATTGAAGAGGTTGGAGAAAAAAAGAACAAACATTAATTAACTACCCAGTGTACAGTTTATATCATGGGTGTTACACAAACAAAAATACTCACAAATTAGTCACCCTTTTAACATTTTTTTTCTTAATTGCAGATTAATGGTCAGTTCAACTTTACAGGTTAACATTTTGCCACTATGATCTGCTTTTTAAAAGTTGAACAAGAAAACAACATCAGAATGCTTCAAATATGCTGTTGGTAAGACGCCAGGTCCAGCTGTCTAAATTGGACCAGGTGCCTTAAAATTTCCACCGCCTTCTTGCAGGAAGGCAGGCACTAGTTCTGCATTGGCAGTGTTATAACAAGTGATCGATACCAAGACATTTACTCCTTTGTCACTCCTAGCACAGCAGGGGCGAGAAGAGCCAGAATCTGAAGGAAGGCGGCTTTCACAGTCGTCAGGCGGCTGTACAAAGCACCCTGGGCACATCTAATAGGGCTGGGGTAGGGGGTGCAGGCGTGATGGTGGCTGAGGCCCCTCAGTCCCTGCTCCTTCTCCCCCAGATATCTGTGAATGCTCAGCATTACGAAAAAAAGAGAACACATTTGACTTTTCCATTGTTTTTCCACAGCCTTCCCCCCAGCAATGAATATAGATTCTCACTACTCTGAAAATATGACACAAGGTTACCAAAAAACAGGGTTTGATTTTCATTTTAAAATTCTGAAAACCTAGGTTGAAAATTAAAAGGAGTTCCTTCCTAACTTTTTCAAAATGAAATGTTGTATTTTCCCACTTATATGAACTATTTCAGAATGTCTTGATTTTTTTTTTAAATTTTTGTTTCAAAAAGCCGTTTTGATTTCCTTCCATAATGTTTTCTTCCAATTGAGGCATTCTCAACTCATGAGAAGAAAAGTTTTAATTTTTATAATAAATCAGAATGATTTGTTGTATTCTTCACAAAAATTCAGTAAACAGGAAAGTCTTTTACTTAGCTGTATGTCAAATTCAGAGAAAATGTTAGCAATTCAGATTCTTCACTGGTATTTTTTCTACAATGAAATAATATACAGCAGCACTGAAGGTGCTCATACTATTCCATGTATAAGTCACAGCTTACAAATCACAAAGTTTCCACACAGTCTTTGAACTCAAAAGCTCATTATCTTATACAAACTAGACATTGAAAGCTGAAGTATTGTTAGGGAGATAATGGATGATGTTGCACTGAGAAGAGCAAGTGCTTAAAGAACATAGGACTGCCAAGAATACATGGGGAATGAAGTCATTCTGGTTAATAATATCAAATTCTTAAAGCTACTGAAAATGTTCCTTGCAGCGGCAGATCTCAGCTTTGCACAATTCAGAGCTTCTCAGCCAGACCCCACACTGTGGTGCCAGAAGGCCAACTTTACAGCCAGTGAAGACACACCCTAATCAGCTCTTTAGGAGCCAGTCAGTCTAAAAACATTGGGCTATATGCGAGTTAGCAAGTTAATTTGTAAAAAAAAAAAAAAAGAAAAAAAAGAAAGGAAAAAAAAAAAGTCATTAGAAATGTTTCCCATAAACTTTAAAAAGACCTGTAATTATTTTATTAGCTCGAGCACAAAACTCGATAAATTAAACTATGCTGCACTAACTAAACGACACTTTGTAGAACTATAAGTAATTCAGTACTCTAAGCATCATGTTCCATGTGTGACTGTCTTCACAAAAATTCATTAAAAGAAAAAAAAGCATGATGATGGGGTTCATAATAAGTAAGCCTATGGAGTTCAGCCCCACTAACTGCCATGACTTTTTCACAAGTCTTTGTCAGCTTTTCATAAAATTTTATTGCATATTTGTACCTCTACTTATATCCCCAAAGGTGTTTAAATCAATAAGAATCTTGTGTTTTCTTGAAAAAATATTGTTCGTGACTAACCAGCACAGCTGTGAGAAAAAATCGTTCTTTAACAGCTCAGAAATTACAACAGAAATAAATAGAATCAAGCACATATTATGTTAAAATAAAATCTCAAGATTTCCATGCCATGCGTGTGATTACTAAATATGTGGTATCAGTGATACTGAAGCAGAGAATTTTTCTTTTGTAAGATCAAAAATGCAGAAATACTCACTTAAAATCAAAAAAGCAGAAGTCATGTAAAGAAAGACATTTCATAGAGCTGGGGCAGGTGGAGATACTCACAATTTTATGGTACCCCTAAGTTGTTAATAATGGGATACCCACTGGGAGTGCATGCTTCTTCTGAATGGGCATTCAAATTGGATAAATCTTCTACAGGACAAATGAGGACTGGACACACTCTGCTTGCTCTTGACACTCAGCAACGCTTGACGCAGTAACATAAGCAACATATGTGCCATCCGAAGTTCACTGAATATGATAAAACCCTATATTATTATTAAAATCCCCCCTCTAAGAAGTCATACATTTCTGTACTAAAAAAGCTGGCACAGATAAAAGACCGTAAACACACCAAGAAGAAAAAAAAAAAAAAAACGAGGAGCAAAACACAACCTTCTTTAGTCTATTGGTTGCAGCTCAAGTTTCAGGATAATGTATATAGGAACACAGAGCCAGATTCATCAGAGCTTTATTGACTCATTAATGTAGCTCTGAATAAATGCGATTTTGTACATGGATTTAGTTTGAACAATAATTGCTAGGACCAACAGTGTGGTATGTATTTAAACCTGGGACTACTGCCACTGAATAAATGAAGGAATCATCACTAGTTAATCTTTGTAGGACTGTGTTCCCAGTTGGACCAAAAAGTATCAGCAACAATTTCTGCAATGACTGGAAAAACCTCTATTATTTGCAATCATTAGAAGATTTTACCATTTCCCTGAGACAGAAATACTGTAAAACTTTTGGAAGACTTTTCTGAGCATATTATAGCTAAAAACAACAGCAGATAATGTAGAAGGACAGACTACCCAAGTGCTCTATGTTATAGACAACAAAGTCAGTATTTTTAGAATCATCTGTGTTCTATAAATTCTTCCATTTGTTTTACTATCAGCCCCTAGAATGAGAGAGACTATCTGAGGGTTCCTTTGGTCTGGAAACAATAGTCACAACCTAAAAGAATCTTTAAAATTCTCTTCTCTGGAATATTTTTTAAAACACATTAACTAGATTGGAAAACATTGTGGACTATAATGTCATTTAATCTTAATTTTGGATGTAGACTGCTCCAGTTTGGAGTACACAAACCTGAAGATAACAGAAGTAATCTGATTAAGTAAGGATTTTCTGAAAAACAGTTTTTAATACAGCTTGAAAAATAACAAAAATTTGGGAAAAAAAAAAAAAAAAAAAAAAAAAAAAAAAGGCAGAGCACTTTCACACCAGTTTTGAATGGTGGAAGCTATTGGGTCCAGGCTAGATTTTCTGATGTGAGGCAGAGGTCTCCTCCACAGAGAAGCGGTTAGCTGGGGTGCCTTGCCCAGGGAAGGAACTCTCCCCTGATTCAGGCCAGAGATGTGAGAGCTGTTTCCTGCCCCTCTCTGTCTGAGGTGATTCATTTTCTCTTGTTGGCACAACTCCACTCAGTACAAAGAATTTATTGCTCATGAACTCTGGTTTCCCAGATTCCATGTGACTTTCTGTCCACTAAGCTATAGAAAAAGTCTTTCACCTTTTCTCCATAGCAAACAAAATGATCTTGTAAAATATAAAGATTTTGGTTTAGACTCAATTCACCTAGGTGCAAGAAAATTACTGTAAATTAAATATAAAATGTAAAATACTTGCTATATATTCATAAAAATTATACATTATTGATGTTTAAACAACCTCCAGTAGAATATTTAGCTGGTCACTACTGACATTCCACTGAGATGAACAAAGAGATTCAGCCATTCTTAGATGACTAGTCAACAAAAGTTATTTTCAGAATTGTAAACCTCAAACAAAATTTTATTTTTTACAGCTTTCAAATGTCAAAAAAAAAATGAATGGAGTCAGTAGCTGACCTCCAGGACACTGAGAGATACATCCTTATGACATAGGAGTGTTGACCACAAAGGGACTTTACAAAAGTAATTTCACCTTTCATAATAACTACTTTAGGTGATAGCAATTTTTAGGTAAATGTAGAATGTTAAAACAACTCAAACCTATCAATGGTTTTACGCTTCAAAGCAATGAGCAATATTTGAACTTGAACTCTAAAATAATACAAATAGACAGAGGATGCAAATAAGAAAAGAATGGATTTGACTATGAAATCCTTAAGAATTACAGAAAAAAAAAAAAAAAAAAAAAAAAAAAAAAGACCATTTTCTGATTACAATCAGCCAAAAATTATGTGAAAAAGAAAGATATGAAAAGCCAACCCTGAGCATTGAAATAAAAAGCAATAAATAACAGGAAATGTCTTATTCTGAATATACTCAGGTTTTCTGAATAAGGTAGAGAAGATTTTACTAGGTCAAAATAACAAAATTGAACACCTAGGCATGATTTGTACCTTTGTGAAAGCATCCATCATGTCTAAATTAAAGTCGGTCTGATTTTGCAATTATAATTAAATGTGTCCTGCTCTTCATCATTGTTCCGCATTTCAGTAATGTTTTTAACAGCTTCACTGTTTTCCCTGAATCATCCAGAGACACCCAGGTCAAACTGTTTATAGAAGTATTCCTACTAAACATGTTGAAGGAAATAACTGGTGACAAAAAATATTGAATACATCAAAATCAGTTTACCATAGTTAAGACTACGTGCTAAATTTAAAACTACTGCATTTGCATTACATGTTAAATCTGGCTATAGCAAATTGAAAGAAAATACTTTACAAGCACTGCTGGATTTCTGGTAGTTTTTTTACTAAGTACAAAGTCATAATTTTGTATTCCAGTAAATATAACTGATTAACCTGGCTACAAAAACACATTAGCGTGTATCTAATGCCCAAAATGTTACACAAGAGACATCATACAGTCACTGATGAATGGTGATTACAATGGTGAGGAGAAAGAACAAACAAGCTATTGAAAAGTGAAATTGTCAAAATGACCTATTCCCTCTTGCTGTCCTGCCACCACCCTCTTGCTCAGTGCTGCCCTATATAAAGAGCGACTCTCTGTGGCAACAGAGACCTCACTGCAGTTAATAACATTGCTTATAAATTGTGCAAGTTGGTTTAGGTATTAACGCTGTATTCTGGTTTTATTTTGCCCAGTGCCATGTTACTTCAGTGCCCTCTCCATCATCAGCAGAACCATACACAAGGGGAAAAAAAAAAAAATCCAAGTCTACCTCTGTTACCTTTATATATATATCTTGTTTTATTTTGCTGTTGTCAGATTTTGCCCATTTCTCATGTCTCTATGTCCAGTCAGGGTCATTTTACCTCTATTTGATTTTCTGTTTTTGTATCATTAAGCTAAAATGTCAAAATCCCAAAGGAATACTTCTTTTTGTATGCATTCAGCTTAGCATGTGTGTGTGCATATATATGCTGTTGTGGTTTAATTCCAGCTGGCAGCTAAGTACTACACAGCTACTCGCTCACTGGAGGAAAGAATCGGAAAGGTAAAAGTGAGAAAACTCCGGGGTCGAGATAAAGACAGTAAAGCAAAAACCACTCACGAAAGCAAAGCAAACCAAGGGATTCATTCGCTGCTTCCCATGGGCAGGCAGGTGCTCAGCCATCTCCAGGAGGGCAGGGCTCCATCACATGTGGCAGTTACACGTAACTTCCTTTTGGGAAGACAAATGACATCACTCCAAGTGTCCCCCACTTCCTTCTTCTTTCCCCAGCTTAATAAGCTGGGCATGACGTCACACGGTATGGGATATCCCTCTGGTCAGTCGGGGTCGGCTGTCCCAGCTGTGTCCCCTCTGTGTGCCCCCCCAGCCTCCTCGCTGGTGGGGTGGGGTGAGAGGCAGGAAAGGCCTTGACTGTGTCAGCTCTGCTCAGCAGTAACGAAAACAGCTCTGCGTTATCAGCACTGTTTTCAGCACAAATCCAAACCACAGCCCCATAGTAGCTGCTGTGAAGAAAATTAACTCTATCCCAGTCAAACCAGTAAATATGCATATATGTGTGTATAGATATTCACAATACTCAAAAGAATTGAAAATTCAGTGAAAAAGTTTTTTCCTTCTCTGATCAACTAATTTTATCCTCTAAGTATTACTATTAATAATTACTTATATTTTATTTCCTGCTAGTAGCACTGGTCAAATAAGAGATTATCACTGTGGTAGGATTCACATGGAATAAAAGTAGTTCCTATCCTGGAGGCCTTACAAACAAGCATTCTATCAGTCTTCTCTGGAAGTCGCTTCAGAGGTCTAACATGGCACCTGGTGATGTGAAAAGGAAGAGTTCTGCAGTATCAAAAACTGTCCCTGTATCTTGCTGTTCTTTCCAGTGTTGCACGAAATTGTGTAACTTCCTGTAGTATCTGTAGAATCCTATTATTCTCAGTGAATTGTAAAGGTTTAATGCTGCATTTAAAGATAATGGCAATACATATTGCACTTTCAAGATTGGATCTGTCTCTTTGCTTTCGTTTTTGCTTTTTTACTTTTTGTTGTACAGAACAAACACATTGACTACGTTCAAGCACAATACATTGAACTGGTATCTTGCCAGATACTGTGTTAAAAGTGAAGCTCAGGAAATGAGTCTGTGGAGCAATTATGCATGAAATGTCTTTTAAATATATTTATTCATTACTACTAATAAGAAAGCTTGTCTTTATATGATTCTTACATTGGTTCCAGACACTAATATTTCTAACTGTCCAAATCATAAGCATCTCCTGTTGAAAATTGTGTTCTTAAAGTTATTTAGAGAAAATTATTTCAGAATATGAAGTTGTGTCATTCTGTTTAGATAGTTACATGTAATCTCCAATATAATAAACTGCAACATTCACATAACATTTTTTTTTCCAGCCTAATGTTTGGCAGTCATTGACGCTAATGAGGTAGACCTTCCAATCACACAGCAAGTATTATTACTATTTCACAGATGAGAGAATTGAGGTAAAGAAAAACAAGGACAGACAAATAACTTCAGAGCCTTCTTCCCCTACAAAACGATTCCAAGTTCATGATTCTCATGCCTAAAGTAAGATCACATCTACACTATTTTTCTGTAGACTCCAAAATATTTGTAGATAGTTGTTAGTACAGAGTCAATCTTACTCTAAGGAAAATATGTCCATTGCACAGGATATACACAGATAAGTAACACACAATTTAGGATTCACTTGAGAACTATTTGAAATTTTCTGTGGCAAAAACACGATCCCTATTAAGTGTTGCATTTCATCCTTTTAGAGGAAGGCGCCTCTGCCCACGTCAGGGAGTTGGAACTAGATAATTTTTGAAGTCCTTTCCAACCTAAGCCATTCCATGATCCTCATAATAAATTTGACCCTGATATAACAACGTGTGAGAAAAAGAAGGAAGAAAGAAAAGTGATAAAAGTCAGCAACTAATAGACTACACTGAAATAGTGTCTAGATGGCTCTGTGGTGGAGTTCATAGATTTAGACTCTCCATACATGTTAACAGATAGCAATGCCCAAAAGCTTGGAGTTCAAAAAGATGGAGAATTGGTAACTAAAAATAGATGTGAAGCACTTAAAGACTCTCTTACAATCTGGCTCAATGGCTGGAGACACTGCACAGTGAAATGTGTACACGCCTTGCCAAGACAGCCCAGGAGTCCCTGCAGCCCCGTGGCTTGTCCCCACCCTGTAGACCACTTCTCATCCCCCATGTATTTGGACTGCTGTTCCTGTCAGGAAAAAGGCTGAAAATTAACTCAGCAAATTAAAAGAATAAATATTCTGGGAAAGTTACAGGGAGGAAGCATACCTGGGACTTTTAGGTCCCAGGGAGCTGATAACAATTTTCAAAGGCCTTAGTGGAGGTTTAGGAACACTTGTAAATAGCTGTAGTAACAAAAAGTAGCACATATAGGTCTACTGGCTGCCAGAGTTCTCAAGAGTTTTCTCAGCCCTTTCTTAGAATAGTCTTGATGCTCTATCAGATGAGAACTTGCTGGCACAAGGTCCTGCCATCCTAGATTCTTTTAGGCCAACTTTTGACTTCCCATTTTCACTGGCGTTCATTTACCTTACCTCCTCTGTGAGCTGGAGCCAATATTAACAGGGATTTTTTGGCCAGTTTTCCACAGTTTGGTAAACTAGTATTTTAATCATCCTTTCATCCAATAACTGCAAATATTTGTTTTATTTCTCATCTTTATCTGCTTCCAAATTGCCATAATCACCACATACATCTTTGCTCTCTGAACACTGTAGTTGAAAGCAAAATAATCATGTCACAAGTTGGCTAACTTCAGAGAAATCACAGGTATCTGATATATATCTAAAGTTACAACATCACTCCACATTTCCTACAGAGAAATAAAATTAAAGCTACTATTACTTTTCAGCCCTTTGTGATCCTTTCCCAGTTGCCTCAAGGATTAGTGGCACTGAGTTCCCAAAACATCTGAGTTTCTCTCTTTGAAGAGCTATGCAAATTGCTGTTTGTGTGCAAACTGGAACATTAGTCTTTACTTTCCTAGTTTTAATTGGTACACCATCATGCAGACAGCTGCTAATAGTAGCTTGATTTCTAGATTAAGGTCAACAGACCCAAACTGCATAGTGTTATTTGTTTCAACTAAAAAGATCAAAACCATAGAATAAAGATAAAAAACACAGAGTTCATATCAGAGGAGAGAGTGGTTCCTCATCTTCCTAAGGGTCCATAATGTCAGCTAAATATTAATCTGTAACAGGAGTTGTGTTAATTTTATCTGCTTGGTCAGATAATTCCTGAACAGCTGGCAAACTGAACTGATTTGCCATTTATATACAGATACTATTGACAGATCCTGGGATCTTGCTGAAAGATAGGCTTCCAACTGACCTTCTCAAAACTGATGGAACAGTTCCTAGTGCTGGGAAACAAATACTGGATTTTTTTCTGGAATCGGTCAGTATTTCAAGTAAGTATTTTTCAAGGGATATACAAGCTATTTTTTCACTTTTGTCCCTCATACCAGTAATGACTCCCATGAAAATATTTATATTGTCACAAATTTCCTTCTAAAGTGTGTAAATAAAGTTAGTAAGAGATGGCTATGAAAAAAAAATTCTTATGGACTCTAAAATCTAACTGTGGGAGAGAAATTCTTCAAGTATTAACCTGAAGATTTAATAAAGAAAGTGAAACACATAGGCATTAAAGGTATTTTTTTTCTGTGTAAAGTTATCCATTGACTTTAATGAGCATACTACAATTTACACCAATAACAAGGAAAAAATCAAGTTTTATACCCGATTGCCTGATTTGATCAAAGGAGTTGAGAGAACTAGAACATTGGTTCAAAAAGGTTTGGTTTAGAAAGCCCCTAACTTCAATATCTTTATTTGTAAATGCCCATAAAAAGGGAAAGAATAAAAATGAACCATTCTTGTTTCCACCTAATTCTATTGCTGTACCACAAGAGTCTCTCCTAAAGAAAAATTAAACAGTACAAAATACAACTCAGTATGCTTCTGCAGGTCCTCAATTAACACAAAACTATACGTCCCTTCATCTCAGAGAAACTATTCAAGTTAAAAAGGGCACACAGTAAAGAGCCCCTATTGTTCTGCCAAACAGGGCATGCTACAACATACTCCACATGCACAAAATGTACTTCAGTTCAGAAGAAGAGAATTCCCAAATAGAATGTAATTAATGTTACATGCCAAACCAATTAGTGAAGTGTCATTGGAGGCACAGCCGTTGCATCTACAGCTCCAAACTTCTGGGCCAAGATCCGGAAATTATACCACTTGAAAGCCCTTAACAGGAAATAATGAGCATTTTTATGGCACTGTAGCCATAATTCATATCAGCCATTTAATGTGTGAACGTAATTAAGAAGTCAATATACTTTGATGTAATGGCTGGTTTCTAAACTCTCCTTTCCCACTCTAAATATTACAGAAAGGAGTTGAAGAAACCATCAAAGGGATTTAAGCATGATAGGGCCTAGCAAGCTGCTAGACATCAGGATACTAGAGAGATCCTCAGTTAAGCATCCAGGAGCGTGTTGTGAGGAGGCTGATGTTATGTGAAGTTGATTGTCATCTTATTGAAAAGAACAGAGTTAAAATTGAATTAGAAAATACAGTAAAAGAAGGATAATTTTCAAAGGCCAAAAAAAGAAAGAAAGAAAAAAAAAAAAAAAAGTCTGGAGGTTTTCCTTAACAGGAATTAAAACGATTACCATTTTTTTGTTTGGGAAGTCACTGACCTAGACAATGTCTACAGTATGCCTATAATTGCATTCCGAAGACCATTTCTATTCATATGGCTTTGTAATACAAGCATGGGGAGACACTGGATTAAATTAAAAGAAAGTAAATTTTATGTGTATAAAGGAGAATAGATTTTATGCACCATATAATTAGCATAACTGCCTCAGCCCTATAAGATATTACTACAGAAATAGCTTGGTAAGATTAAATAAATTACAAAGGTCACCACACCTCATGTTTATAGTACAAACTAATAAGTAGCTGAAATAAGAAGGAAATTATTCTTCCCCTGCCCCTTTGTATACAAACTAAAAATAACATACAAGATTGTGCATGGCTTTGCATGAGTTGTGACTTACCACCTCTGCAGCACATAAAATATACATACTGTATGAGGAAAGACCAGAGAAAATTATCCATGCAACCTATTTTGGAGTAGAAAATCCTGCATTCCTAAACTGTAATATAGAATCCAGCTCTGTAACTTAGGGAGTCCTCAGTGCCTGGGCAGTGCCCAGACTGCATTCATTCTGCTGGAGTTGTAATCATTGAGCCATTCAAGAAAAGTATGATTCCCATACTAGGTCTGCTTGGAGAAAAGCAAACACAGAAGGTCAAATACTATCTACATATTAATACAATAAAACATAGAATCATGGAATGGTATTAACATTTTCTTCATGCTTCTAGTTTGTGCAGTTTAGCTTAATGGTTATAGCTATATTGTTTTACCAGAGTACACGCCCAGAGTGCAGATTTGTTCTACTCTGTGACCCACAGTCTATGTTTCTATAGGGTCACAGAATGACCCTTCTGTATATCTGCTTATAGGTTTGAAGTGCTAACATTTAGCCCTTCTGGGAGGAAGTCTGCTTGCCTTGATTGTTCACTGTCAATCACAATGTATATCAGAGCTTGTACTAAAGAAACTGGTCAGATCTAGCTGTACCTTTGCATTTCTTGGTCACACTGAAGGTATAGCAAGGCCTATAGGTCCTATACTGAGGTACCACAAAGCTCAATGTTTTTCTCCTGAACATACTTCAGAGCTGGCTCTAGCAAGATCATACTTGATCTGCACTTTAAAATACAAGATAGATATATGTTATGTGCAAAGTGCTTTGTCACAATGGCGTCTTTGATTCAGCAAGGAAAAATAGGTTTTACCATTGAAAAACACAACTCCATGAGTAGCCACCTCAGCATAGCACACTTGCCATAGTGTGCATGGACATGAAAACTGACTGATCCTATGAAATATGCTACAGTAGGTATGAAGATATTGGAAAGAAGACAGTCAGCAGCCAACAGTCAGGTGCTCCTGTCTTAGCTATTTCTCTTGAGCTAAAATTAAGATTATGACTGTAAAGAAGTCCACCACAGTAAAAATGGGACTACACGGAGGCCACATTCAATTACACTCTGAGTTTGGCCTCTCTACATCTTTCCTTGAATCCCACTAGCAGAAAATCTGCCAGGTCCTCAGCATCTTCTGGAGCACAGAGTTCTCAATGTGCTCCCTTGTAAAACAGAAGCCCCCGTATCCCTCCATCTTCCAACACATGCAAGTTCATTACAACAAATTACTGTTTCCTGTTTTTTGAAGAGGTTGAAAAGCAAGGGAGCCATCAGCCAGTTGGAAAAACACCAATGGGGGAAAAAAAAAAAAAGAAAAAAGGCAATGGAAAAGTGTGATAATTCATTCTCATGTCAAAGACTGAGAAAAAGGAGAGAAAATGTGATAAATTAATCCATTCTAATAAGGAGAGATTGTAATAAGAATAGAGACTCATTCAATTAATCCACTCTTAATATAATCCTATAAGAATGATATGGACCTCCCTGGATACCATATCTCAAGATATGACAATTTTTTTTTTCTTAGCCAGCAGTTCCTGATTACAGAAAAGTTATTAGGCAAAACTGTCTAATAAAGTGGTATTTGAGAGATAATCAACACATAACACAGAAAGGACTCATCTAAAAATGTAGCAGATCAGTTTGTAGGCTCATCTTAAAGAGCCAGGTCCCAGGCAGGGTAAGCCAACTGACTCACAGATTGATTCAGATTCCGACTTAGACAAAATTCAGTTTTTATACCCACAGAAAATATTCCATTTAAAGGGGGAAAAAAAAAAAAAAAAAAAAAAAAAAAGCAGTTTTTATTCAGATTAGCTGGTTCTTCTATATACAGAAAGAATTAAAAAAATTATGTAGGAAAGATATTAGAGGATATAGGAGAAACTGTTTTTCATGCTCATTATATATGACCCAGGGCCAATGACTAAGAGTCATAAGACTTTCCCACAGACTCATTATCAGTTAGTTTTCCACTCAGCAGTGTGTTAAGAATAAAATGCCTGGATCAGTGAAAACTGGTAAAATGCAGCAATGTAGCAGGTTAGGTGCACCAGAAGTCTTCAAGACCTGGCCATATACTAGTACGCTTTACTGTGCCTGCACCAGACATCCCTCCACACCGTGCCCACGGTTCACCTGTCCTAAATCCAGCAAGTCACCTGAAATAAGTAAGAAAAAAGTCTTATTCCTTGCTCCTTAATGCATAGATACACCATAACACATATTCACAAACCTACCATACCAAATCTCCTGCCAATTTAAAAAAAAAATAAAACAAACAAAAAAAAAAAAACCCACCACACACACAGACTCTAATAGGATTCTTACATATCCTCCTCAAGAACAAACCAAATCCTATCAGCCCTTTAGACATAATGCAAAACTATCAGATTCTGCCTTTTTGCCCTGTCCCTTGCATTGGCTCAGACTACTTTAACTGCAATGTAAATTGTGACACAGCGTAATTATTACTTGGTTATTTTTTGTTTCAAGTTTGATGATACACGATAAGCACAATCTTTTGGAATCCTCTTTTTCTGCATGGTTTCCACGATGCAATTGTTACTATTGAGGCTAGTCTACATTTCCTTTTTTGGTTAATTTGCATACTGAAATAGACAGTAGACCTGTGCTGGATCTACTCAGGTTCCTTCAGACATGTTTCTGTCACTTCCCATAATGGGTACAACTGAAGTTTTAATGAGAATTTTAACTGGTGTCTTCTTAACTGCTTCTGCCTGCATGTATTTTACAACCAGTTCTCCCTAGTCACATGTTCTAAAACACCTTCTTAGTGCTAATTTGCCCTTTGAAAAGTCACCAAACCTGATGCACTCACTAGTGCATAAAATGATTAATATTGGGAAGACAATCTTTTATATAATGAAAACTTGCTACAAATAAACTGCTGGTATATACTTTAATATATATTTATACAATGCTAAGTTTAATATACACATTTCTTATGCAGCAACGCATACATATTGCGTTGCTGGACCTGGTGCTCACCAATGTC
>KL264202.1:0-10253 GCA_000699545.1 Podiceps cristatus | reverse complement strand
CTGTTGTCTAGAAAAGCATTTCAAGATTCACTAGGCCTAAGACAGAAGAAAGCATCTCCCAAATTTGCAGAGGCAGACTGATCACGAGAGGACTGTAGGAGCCCAAGCCCTCTCAGCACATCAGCTACATTGGCCGGGAAAATGGGTGTAAGGAGGAGAACGCATGGGAAAATACCTGGGGAAGGGGGGGTGGGGGTGGGAGGAAGAGTGTCCAGGCAGGGGGCAGAGGCACGGGGCCAACAGGAGATGGACACAGCCATCAGGTGTGAGTGCCTTACTACTGAAACCTCCGCCTGCAGTCCACGTGAGGAGGTGGCTGTCGAATGCATAATTGTAATTTATATCTGTTGGCGTGATTATCTTGGGAGTAGGAAAGTCGCGCTGTTCTCAAGATCCTCATTCACAGGTTAGGTAGTTAAAATGTAATTTGTAGCTCAAATATATATGTCTATTTTTTTTCTTTGCTTTCACAACTTCCTTGTACAGAAGCGTTGCCAATGTCTTCTTTTTTCCTCCTTGATATCTTCTCTTGCCAACTGTGTTACTGATATGGGGGCTCTCAGAGCTAATTTTACCTTATTCTCCTGCTCACTCACCTTCCCTACATTCAGTGCAGGATTTCTGAGTTCCAGTTTTAAACTTCGCCTGTCGACCTTTCTCCAGTATGAGAATGACCTGCCTTTTCTCCCGAGATCAGCAGAGAAAAGAAGCTGAATGTGTGCTATCTGAAGCTCTTCCCTCATTATCTCTGCTGCTAGCATGAAACCTTTCATTTTTTTCTTCCTCGCTGTAAACCTTGAGAGTGTATTTTGATAACCTCGGCAATTCTCTGAGCAGATCTGATTGTACCTTCATCCAACACAATGCACAAAATTAGGCAAGGAAAGTATGGAGTTTGCAGGTAAGATTACTTCTAAGTATATAGACTGCCTGTCTTTTTGTTGGGCAGCACCTATGGAGCGACTCAAGGTGAGAAGTCTTTTAGAGGATGAGCTTTACGTTCTCTCATAACCCATGGAGATTTTCTGCAATATTCTTCTTAGGCTGCATATTTCCATAATGTAAAATAAAAATAGATTGAAAGTGTGTTCCTTGCTCCAGGTGCATTAAAAGCATAGTGGGAAATCTGCAGCTCATTATGTTGCACCCAATACCCTGTATATTTTTTCTCATATAACCTTTCCTTTCTGATAAAGATGTTCTGTGTCTGTGAGAAAAAGTCTGTACCGCTACTGATGTTTTTGTTTCTTTCTTTCCAATTTTTTAATTGATCAAGATTATATGCCAACATTCATAAGCCAAATTTCACTGCCTGTGCTGATACTGATTTAACAAGAGGGCAGTGGAGGTGAACAGTGGTTGGGACTGAATAAGGTCAAGACTTCTTCATGATGAAATGATCTCAAAACTGGAGTTACACCCTGAAAAGAAAGCAAATTACATAAGGCTGGTCCTGGGGATTCCTGCAGTTCCCAGACCGTCCCTTTGCATTGCCATCAACCGTGCTGTGCTGAGCAGTGCTGGTGCCTCGCTGACTGGGGGATCCTGCTCCACTGCAGATCCCGTGCTTCTGCAGGACTGTTTGCACAGTCTTACGCAGAAAGCATAGAGCTCAGGGTGAGATTTTTGTTAGCAATCTCCGAATTTGTGTGTCTCGAGCTTGAAGAGCCTTACCTAAGGCATTTGACACAGAAACAGATCAATCTGAGATTATTTTTCTTATACCTGGAACATTCTGCTTTCTAATTCTTTTCTGTATTTGAGAACTGAATGTTTTTATCCCATTTGATACCTTAGGGCTGACTCTCTATCATATGAACTGAGAAAAGAGATTATACAATGCAGCTTCCCATGTTCCTAAGTCAAAGTGAATTTTGCTGTCGGTGAGAACGGCATCATATCATAATTCCCACGACAGATCATGATGACAAACAGGATTACAATCTGTGGTTTAGTATAGGAAAGAAATAGTGGAAGGAAACAAAGTCTTAAGAAACAAAGATCCTGTTTTCTTTCAGCTAGGTTTAACAGCACAAAATAAAGCAATGTCCGAAGAAATTCAACTTGGGGGTCCCTGACAGGCATTTTAATCCGACGTTTTTCATCATTTAACATTTGTCATGATCACTAAAGCATCAAAGTTGGGGTTTTCTGGCTGTGAAAGTACAACTATATGTGTTATATTTCATGATACCAAGTAGGAGAAATAAGGAGTCTGAAAAACTGAAACCTAATGACTGAATCTAAGGTAGAAGAAAAAAAATGTAGGTCTTAGACCTGTTATGAAATCTCCCCTGGTTAACTTCAGTGGAGGCCTGGACTCACAGGGGTATTGGAGCATCTAAGACGACAAAAGCTGAAGCTCTGTAATGTCACAAATCAGGAGCCATCTTTTTAACTTCTCAGCCATGCAGAAAGCCTCAGAAATGCCCAGTCAGCCTGTTCTAGTAGACTTAGTTACACTGGACACCTGATTAAAACAGCTTTTTAATGATAACGTTTCATTTGAGTATATTCTGTACTTTAATGCTTACTCTCTTGTCCTGCCATACTAGCTCAGACATGTTAGAGATGAACATTTTTTTAATCATTATTTATTTATTTTTAAACTTACTACAACCAAATCATTAGTTCAGAACCAACTGCCAATGAGGAGTAACTCCTGAGTTATGGTCTCACATCTTTTAAGTAAAGCACTGCCCTCTAAATAAACTGTACCACATTACAGCTATAATTCTCCTATGGATATCTGCTGGGGAAGCATCATCAAAAAGATATTATTCTTCCCATGTTCAGATCAGCTCACTGAAAGCAACTGCCTTTGATTTCAGACTTTGCCGACCCATCACTCAAAGCATTCTTGGGGATTGCCACCATTTCAGGCCGAGGTGCCGTGCAGACTGCAGAAGTCCCATGGCCTGTTTAAAGGATCTGGGGACAAAACCTCCCTAGCACTTGCCATCTTTCATGGCTCTACTTGAACAGTGTAAGTTTTTGCATCCTCTGTGCTACCCACAGAAGGAAATAAGTGATGGTTTGGAAAGTTAATTGTATTTCTAACAAGAAGCCAGGAACATAAATGCACCATCTCTTCTCAGAATGCAAGGTGATTCATTTGAGCTTGTCATCGTCCCCTGTGTCTCACGGAAAGAGGAGTGGAGGAGCTCCCACACAAAGCAAATGCATTTACAGATGTGCTTTATAATAAAAGCAGTGCTTTCCCAGATGTACACTAACAGTTTTATTGCACTATGAATGCATGTGTGACTTGTGTTAATGTTGTATCTATTGAATGAGTGCTTGTCAAGGGAACCTGTAATTGTCATGTATAAAAAGCAGCGTGAGGCTCAGTTGTGCTGTTTAGTTGTTTTGATGCTATGCATCTTTGATACTTTAACAAAACGACAGCTCAGCTGAAAGAATCACCAGGCATGGAGAACCAGTCTCTCAGCCTCATGCACTGATCCAATGTCGGTGAGACTTCCCAGGTTTTGTAACTCCTTGAAGGGCTGACTTAGTTCCTTTAGGGTGAGGAATCCACCTTCAATTAAATGTTTATGGTTATAGTGCTCTTCAGCTCCTCCACGTGCTTGCCCAACATAGGCTAGCGTTTAATCAACATATTTTAGCATTTCTCATCCGTACTAGGGGCACAGCTATTAATTATAAAAAATAGGTTTGTGTTTAATATTTCCCATTACTATTATGTAACTTCCTTGAGAATGTGAGATCACTTAACAGGAGTGAGAGATTATACGTGAATGCTCTAACCCAGTAAAAATGAGTTAAGCTCACATACGTATGCCTTCAAAGGTATGTTAACTTAAAAAGATGCTGTCAGGTTATTTAACTACAAAATAGTATAATGCAATATTTAAGTATATCTGAGCATATCCCTTTCTCTTAGCTGGACATGATTTTGTCTACCTGCTTGTGGACAATTTAGCTAAAGGATCAGAAGCATTTTACAAAACTGACAGCAGAAAGCCTTTAGGATTTATTTTAGTATTTCAGTTAAAGCAGCTGATGTTTAGGTTCGCATCCATAGCACATGTGTACCAAGCACTTAAACCAAGCAGGAATAGAATTAGGCTTGAAGAAAATTCTTGTCTTACTGATCAGATAATGAATAATAATATTGTCAGAACTGGAGCCTTGGCTGGGATTCCAGTCTGATTTTCAAAATACCAACAATCTGGCTCCATCTGCTGAGCTTAGCAGAAAGTGAGGGTAACTGCACCAAAAGCTTCATTTCTCCATTTTAGTAGCTGCTATGGAAATGAAGCAATAAGAAAAGGGGACTATACCTTGGAGCCAGTCTGTCCATCTTCTTCTCTCCTGTGTTTTGGGAACAACACACAGGGCAGCTTCCAGGAGCCCTTTCCTCCTCCTTCCACAGGCTATTGAGAAATCCAGGCTGGAAAGTACCTTTCATTGTGTGGGCTATTCTATCCATGTCTTGTCTAGCAGGAGAAAAGGCTGACAGGTTTGCAAACTTGACCTGGCTTTTTACTAGAGGAAATACTCACAGCGATGCTGCAACAGCAGTTACTCTGCGAGACGTCTGGCTGGCAGACCTGGCATTTCCCCAGCCCTTCCCTCCTGCCGCCTTTTCTTCCCCCTCCAATTCCAGCACTTTCACATCATGCCATGAATTTTGTTCTTCAGGTTAAGCTTTCTGAAACAGCAAGTTTTTTGTTGTGATTTTTCTTTAGCAACAATAGTCCAGAGGGAAAAAAAAACCATAGTGGCTCTCATTGTGCAATGTGACAAGAAGGAAACAACCGAGGAAGGTTGTAGCTCCTGGAGAAACCACTGGCGTGCACTGAGCGATCCTGAACCACCCCAGCAGTTGCCTGCTCAGGGTTACTCTGGCCACGCTGTAATGTCTCCCCACAATCCACTCCAGTGATGGATGTCCACAGTCCACTCCAGGGATGGATGTAAGCTAGCCGTAGGAAGCCTATTTCCATACTGAAGGCAAAGTGAGTTAAATAACCTGCTCCCATTTATGTAATTTAAAATCAGTATGCTAAAAATTATAATTAGTATTTGGTGCAATCTGAGAGCAAAATGCCCTACCACAACAGAGAGACAGAGTTCTCAAATCACAGTTATCAATAACATCAATACCAATCAAGCTCTTTAGGGAAGGCCTGATACAGGTATCATAAATAGTAACTGCAGAGAGAAAACAGGACTGGTAATGCAATTACTGCCAAGATACACAGTAACTACTTTGCAATCTGCTAAATTTTGTAGGGCTTAAATACACCCTGAAGATCAGAATTAAGTGTTGAGGAGAGAAAAGCCGTAGAGCAGGGTGGGGAGTAAAAGCACAGCGTATCATTAAGCAGTGGTTAAAGTACTAAACCCAGAAATGCTGCTTTCTTTGCAGCTCTCTGAATGCTTAGAAAAATCCTCTGGTGAATCACATTGTATCTGATCAAGATGCAAATCCAAAAACTGCGAATCGTGTAGCTGAAAGGGAATTCGATTTACGGCTACTTCTCAAGAGGAAGCTGAAGATGTAATAAGCCACGAGCGTGTTGTGGCCGTTGGTGAAGGTGGCAGGCACTAAGGGACGTGCGGCACGGTGGGTAGCCCCAAACACCCACTGCCACGGTGGCAGGGAGGGCTTCCCAAAGCCGCTGCCTGAAAGCCTTTGGGTAGAGTTCTCACATGAGGCTCAGATTTTCTCCATAGACTTCAGGAGTATGAAAGAACCAGCTCTCTGCTCAGCCTATGGAGGGAAAAAGAAAAATACAAACCACAGCAACAATTTTTCAGCTGGCACAGAAGTTTGCTTTTTTATTTTTATAGAATTAACACAGGAGAATGCAAAGCAGTGGCTACGAAATCTAAACATTTTCAAATGTGCAGGTCTAGAGATTTCACACCAAGGACTTCAAATGAAATATATGAAGAGACCTTGTAACCACTAACACTAATATTTCAATGTATTTAAATACTTTAGTGTACTCATTTACAATATTAAAAAGAGGGGAAAATACACAGAAGGTAGCCTAACAGGCAAAACACTGGAATAGTTTCTGTAGGACTGTAGCGGCAAAGAGGTAGAGGTTAAAAATACAAGTCATGGTTTCACGGAAGGGAGATCTTATAAAATCAAATTTCACTGTCTTTGACTCAGCTACAGTTTGGGTAATAGCGACAATGTGTCAACACCATCTACTTCGGTTTCTGCATAGCAGATATTTATTTATATATTTAGATCTAAAAGCTTTTATCTGGTGAAATTAAGAAGGCAAGTGGTAAATCCAGACATTCACTGACAGGTCTCAAGCCAGATGAGAACGGAGACCACTGAGGAGCCAGGCTGGTTTTGTTTGGTCTCCCAGCATTCAGTTTCTAGTCCAAGGCTATTCAGCATTTATGCTGATGATTCACGGGGTGAGTCACAATGTCCTTGCTGACAAGATTTTTGGATGTCAGAAGAAGATTGCGTTGATAGCATGTACTAGGAATCTAGCTACTTAGTCCTTTGGATCTGCTGTGTACATGATTCCAATGCAGGAGGGTTCGTTCTAACCATCTCCAAAAGAAAGATCCCGTTACTGGGGAGGGGAGAAGCTTATTTCTACACATTTTCAGTGTGAGAGAATATGCTGGAAATGAGCAGCTCCGAGGAGAATGAAACGGGGAAGGGAAATGGGGAGAAGAAAGCCGTGGTGCACTGCTGCTTCTGCAGCCGTAAGGAAGGAGAGGTCGCCTGGGGAGGGAGGTGGCCTGTGAGCGAGGAGGCCAACCCATGCCCTGTGCACTGGCCTTGAGAAGAGACCCAGAAATAATCCTGAGATTAGGAAAAACCTTTCTCAAAAGGAAGCCAGGAGGTGACTCAACATCTGTGTCTCATATGGAGAAGCTGTTTGACTGCTGGGCTGGTTTCATCCTTGGAAATAGGAGCCAAAGGTGGCCCAGGAATTATCAACAGAGCTTAGATGAAATGAAGCTTCCTGTGAGCAGAAAGAGGAGAGAATGATTGACTGCTTTACCCAGGAAAGCAATCACTTCTATTCGGAAAGCTGTGTGTGTGTCTGTGAAATCTGGGGCTCACCCCATATACCCACTGGGGGTCTGCTGTAGAGAAAAGGAAACTCGCTGCTGTGCTCTTAATGCTCATAAATTTTGCAGCTCTGCAATGGGACAATGATTATAATCAAATCTCATGCTTCAAGGCTTCAGGGTCAGGAAAAAATAACACCCTCCATGCCACCAGCAGTACATGCTCCAACCTGATGGGAGAGTCTTTTCATTTTCCAGGAGCTCAGGCATGCTGGGGACCCTGGGAACTTTCTACCTGCCTGTGGATGTGGAAATGGTTTTACTGCCTGAGATCATACAAGCCCACCCTCGGTGTTGCTAGGTTTTGGAGAATGAATACTGTTCAGCCTATTTAAAAAGCAAGTTTGATATTAGGTGTCCTGGGACCTGCAGGAAGGCAGGTAAATTTATCTGGTACTCTGCTTTGGACTTCATTTCTGTGAAGGAGATGATAGGAAATAAATTCCAAACTGAAGGTGGAAATGTTCTGCATTTTATATACAAATATTAATTCAGAGGGGGTCATCGATAATGCAGAAAATCAAGGGAAAAAAAAAAGACTAAATAGCTAAAAGGAATGGAAGGATGGAAGTTGATCATGGAGAGCTATAAAATAAAATGGCTATTACATTATTAAACAAACAGAAAGAAGAATAGAAAATGGTTGTTTAATTCCAGCAGACTCAGATAAGGGCAGCGGCCAACCTAGTTATCCCACTTCTCCTTCCTGTTTTCCTGTAGTGGGCTGACTTTAATCAGCATTTCATTCTGTTGGACAGTAATGGAGAAATGCACTTTAAAGAAGAAAATATACTAGTACAGACTACAGAAAACTTGTCAACATGGAACACAGCTGCCACTTGGACATATCACAGTAATCATGCATGACCAGTAGCAAATACAGTAGAAGAGGGGTGCGTAGGATATTTTACTCTGTGCTAAGTGAGAGAAGAAGCTGTGATATCTGAGCTTGGGTATCAGTTTTTCTGTCTTACCTATAATTTATGCATCTGCTCAAATAAATGGTGTTAGTCAGAGGCCTTGAGACTACATTAGCTTTGCCACCACCACATGGTCAAAAGGAAAGAAACAGATGTCAAGGACGTGAACTGTCTAAGCAACAAGAGCTATTAACCCTCACTTATTTAACGAGATGCAACTTCTCAAAGTACATTTTACTACAATGTTGACATGAGTTGAGAATAAGCAGAACATGAACCAGAACAAGAGCCAGACTCCTGGAAGCTGCAGATGTAAAGCAGTATCCCTTGATGTTCCTCCTGTCCTTTTGCCTTCTCCTAGGATAAAGACCCTATGCAAATTTTTGAGCTGAATGAGCCTTTTTTATATTCTAGTTTGTGTTTGATCTTTACTGAGGCAAAACTCCCAATAGAATTATTATTGATTTCATAGCTAAAGTGTGCTACAGAATACACAAGACGATCCTTGATTTCTGGAGCTTATAATCTATGTTTAACGAGAGATGTGCTGAACAAAGTCTTGAAGATCTGAATTTGTGTTTGCAAAAGAAATTTGCCCATCCTGTTTCCATATCCATGTAGTACTTTCCTCTTCTTAGTCCCAGCAGCAATTGCTCAGTATCAGTCAATATTCATTGACTAAAATGCAATGAGAATGCAATGAAAGGAAAAGAGTCTTCTCAGATTTAGTACTGTACATCTGAGTTCAGGATTATGAAAATGGACATTTAGCCTGAGCAACACGCAAACTTCCCAGCCCCTGTTCTTAACTGAGGATACACAGAACTTCACTTCAATGTGTGCAGTGAAGTTTGCAAAAGAGTAGTAGAGCTGGACCAAAGTATAGTAGCTATGTTTGGGGACAAATTGCCTGCTTCTGGGTAAGTAAGTGCTGCAAATGAACCTCCAGTGTTGTCAGTACACCACATTGTTGTTTAATCTTACTTGGTCTCGATTTCTTCTTCTCAAAATTAATGACCTATTTCAGAGAGGAGAGAGGCCTGACTGGATTTCTGCAAAGTATTTAATAAGCACTCCAAAAGGGAAAAATACTAGCAGAACTGTACAAGGAAGGCATGGTGAGGGGAGCTTCAAGGTGGCCATAGCTGAGGAGGAGGGAAGGAGAAGGAGGGATGGGTACAATAACAGTTCATTGTACTTGAAGGCACACTAATGATTTGAAGGAGGGTGCTCTGAGAAGTAATGGAGGATCACCACTGGGATCCAGTTTAATGGCCAAGTGTGGGGGATGGGCGAGCACTGAGGTGCACACAGCTGCGGGGCACTAGTGGGTCATGAGGGCATCTGGCTAGCAAACTGGAGGAGATTGATGACCCTAATGGCAAGACCCCGGGACAAGTAATAGCGTGTTGTGAATTGAAAGGGGCCTTTACCTCATGTGCAGTCTGTAACGCCTGTTTTATAGACTTCCTGTTATCCTCATAAAAGGCAGTGGCAGAAGTCTCCAAAGGTAGGTGCGAGACAGGGTCTGCCCCAAGCTATCTGCACCGCTGCCCAACCCACCACCTCTTCTCCAGAGATCTCATCCCCTCACTTCTTTCCTTGCTTGTTTACACCCTAATCTCACCTGGCTCTTGCCCTCAGGAGGGCCCTCAGCAAGCTGGTGTCTCTAAGCCCTTTGCTCAGGCTGCGATGCTCTAGCCCCAATGGCAGCTGGGCATTTTCTTGAGAGCCAAGGAGGGGAAAGCTCTAGGCATATCCTCAAGATAGAGAGATGAAGGCTGAAAGAGCCCATGCTCTTCCTCCCATGCCTCTGAGCACGTGGCTGGGAGTCACACAGTCTAATGGGCCCAATGGGAAGCTCGAGCAGGAAATACCAGGTAGGGAGAAGAGCTATTCAAGCTAAAACACAATGTTGGTGCAAGAATAAAAAAGGATAATATGTCCACAAATGATTCTAGGCTGGAAATTAAAAACTTTCTAAGCTTCAGAGAAGCACAGGAGCAAAATGCCATCCCAATAGCTGTTGTGGGAATAAAAAGTAATTAGATTTTAAGATAGAGCTTAATCAGTTTATGAATACTTTACCTAATTGCTTGCAAAAGCAAAAATTAGGCTCCATGACTCTGTGAGTCCCTTACAATCTTTGCAATAGCCTATTCAGATTGTTAGGTCTTCAGAGCAGCAATGATCCCTTCCCATGCTCTTTCAGAGTGCCACCATAGAATCATAGAATCATAGAATCAT
>KL264201.1:419-22912 GCA_000699545.1 Podiceps cristatus | reverse complement strand
AAAACCGCTTCCATGGTTGGCATCTCTTAGAGACCTTCAGTCTGCCCGAGGGCAAGAGAAGGGGTTGCCAGGCCTGGGACACACTGGGCTGTACAAAGCGTGGTCAGGGCTGAAAGGCATAAAAGCCTCACATTGAAATTCAGGTCTTTTTTATGCTGCATATCCCCGGGCAGGTTTATATTCTAGTAAAACCTACTTTTAGCTAAATATTAGCAGCAATTGTGCCCATAATAACACACTGAGATACAAACCTGAGATTCTGTGATGGGAATAAAATCGCTTGCCAAAAAAATCCCATACCATCACCTTTTGTTCCCTTCGATGCAGGAATGGCCACTGAGCTGGGCCACCAGTGGCCATGTCTAGGAATAACAAGTAAATGAGTAGCCTGTTGAGTAAGTAATGTCCCAAAATTGAACGCTGACCCCTTTCAGTGCAGAGGCTCCTAACCGTCTGTGTCTGTGCTGCCCTCCAGGGCTACGGGGCGACGGTTTACCCTGGCGGGGAACGCTACGAAGGCGAGTGGAGCGGTGGGCTACGGAGCGGCTGGGGACGGATGTACTACCGGGATGGCTCCATCTACGAGGGGCAGTGGCTGGTGGACCGGCCTGACGGGCAGGGGATGCTGCGGCTGCGTAAGTACTGGCCACCCCCCACCCAATGTGTCTGCCTGCCCCCTTCAAGGTACTTGGTGTCGTGCTGCTCTCCGGATGCCTCTGCTGCCCAGATTTCCGGCTGCGGCATCGCATCTCCCGCTGCAGCCTTACGTCAGGTTGCAGCCTCTCCCCGGGCCGTCCTGGCCCTCCCCTCCTGGGTCAGGGCTGGAGGCAGCACGGGCTGTGCAAGGGCCAGCGTTGCGCTGCTCAAGCCCACACGTGTGGAAGCTTATTTTTGCTGTGATTTACATCTAAATGGCTGGGATGGTTAGGGTTAGAGATAATATACTGTTGGGTCAGAGAAGAGCAAATCTCTCTTTTCAAGCCAGGCACTTTGCCAGACGTGCTCTCTAACTGCTGCATACCAAAGAGGAGTCCAGTTTCCAGCAGAGGAAAAAAAAAGTTTTCTTTTTGAGTTCACGCCATCCCCTCTCTTACTTCCGACACTGCCTCACGTTGAGTGAACACAGGGGTTTCATTAGTACACAATCCCTTCCTAGAAATAACACCGAGCACATCATGGATTGGGAATGTTGGGGGCAATTTCAGCATAAAAATAGAAATTTGGTATTTTTTTCCCTTATTTTGCTTGGAATTTAACACATTTTTCCCCAAAGCCCAGAATCCCAGACCTTTGCAGTACAAGGCACTGCATTCCAGGAACATTTGAAGAAGTATCTCCATATTATTATTCATCTATTCTATTTTTTTTGCTTGAAAGTGATCTCAAGGCTAGTAATTAGCTAAGCAAAGCAGCCGGGAGGAACGAGCACGACCTTCACTGCACATCACATGCACGACTGCACTCTCTTTGCTGACTCTAAAGTCACTTCGGACCAATGGCTTGTCCAGATGAAATCAGCACCCGCTTCCAGGGGTAACTCCTTCCACTGATCTGCTTCGCTCCCGTCAAAGTCACCCTTGGCATTATAAACTGATGACCCCTTGGGGCTGAGTCATGGCTGATGCACCGTTTCACAGCCTGGTTGCCTCCAGCATAGCCTGCAACCGATTGCGAGCTGGATTCCTTTTGGTTAAAATTAGCCAGAGCAATTATTTCATACCCACAAGCTTAATGTATTCAGCTCAGCCGCTGGAATCGTGCCCGTGTGCCAGCAGCTTTGCGATGGTGAAAGAAAAGGAGTTCTTCAGCGGAGGTCACGATGAGCCGCAGCTCGAGATTAAATTGCTTGTAGTGGCAGCGTGCCCAGCGAGGGCGAGCTCGGCTGGGAGCACCGTGCTGATTCGCCACCTCGGCTGCAGCCCGTTGCCGAACGGCTGCTAAACCGGAGCATGGCTCGTCCGCAGGGATCTCAGTCGTGAGCAGCGCAGCCTCTCAGACGCCAGGGGAGGAGAGCGGATGGGAGCAGCCGGGCGCTGCGGTGCGGCCAGGGTGTTCGATGGCCCCTCCATCGCAGCCGGGTCTGTGATTTTGGGGCTTTTGCTGGAAATCAGCTCCGAGGAAAGGACCTGGGAGTCCTGGTGGGCAGTGAGCTGTCTGTGGGCTGGCAGTGTGCCCTTGGGGCCAAAAAGGCCAATGGTATCCTGGGGTGCGTCAAGAAAAGCTTGGCCAGCAGGTCGGGAAGTGTTATCCTCCCCCTCTACTCTGCCTCCAGACGGTGAGGCCCCATCTGGAGTCCTGTGTCCAGCTCTGGGCTCCCCAGTTCAAGAGAGACAGGGATTGACTGCGGAGAGTCCAGCGGAGGGCTGCTAAGGCAGTAAGGGGACTGAAGGGCTCTCCTGTGAGGACAGGCTGAGAGGCCTGGGGCTGTGCAGTGTGGAGAAGACTGGGAGGGGGTCTCATCCTTGCTGATAAATATCTCAAGGGCCGTGTCAAGAGGATGTGACCAAACTCTTTTCAGTGGTGCCCAGCGACGGGACAAGGGGCAACAGGCACAATCTGGGGAACGGGAAGTTCCATATAAACATGAGAAAAAACTCCTTTCCCGTGAGGGTGACGCATGACGGAGCCCTGGCACAGGCTGCCCGGAGAGGTGTGGGGTCTCCTGCTCTGGAGATACTCAAACCCCTGAACGTGGCCCTGTGCAGCCTGTGCTGGGTGACCTGCTCTAGCAGGGGTGGGCTGGGTGATCGCTGCAGGTCCCTTCCAGCCCCCGTCGTTATGTGATCCCGTGTTTCCGAGTTGTCGGTGGCTGGAGAGCAGAAGCCGAGCTGCTCCCACCAGTGGGCAGGGCAGGCTGGTGTTGCAGGTAAGCACATCACCAGGTGCAGCTGAGGATAACCACCGCCGTGGCTCCAGCCTCTCGAGCAGACCCTGCCTGAGGAGCCTGGCAGCCACGCTCCCCAGAAGCATCTCTGTTTTTTCGCTCTTCCCTTACGGCGTTCTGGCAGTCCCCAGCTACCTCCGTGGTGCCATGCAGGGTGCCCTGGTATTTCAGCCACTTATTGTCACGAAGAATGGCAGAGTTCAGCTGAGACCCAAAGATATTTCTGCTAAGGAACTTGTTCACAAATCCCCAAAACTTGTTTTTTGACTTAGAACCACTGTGTGTAGGAAAAGGCCTGGATGTATCCCAGCCCCAACATCGCTGTGGGTACGATGCCCCTTCTCAACCAATGTCCCTGGACAAGGCTGCTCCCTTCCCCTTGCAGCTCTGATTCCCTGTTCCTGCTTCCCGGAGAGCAGCACGGAACCCAGGAAAACCTCTCTTGACTTGCAGAAAAACGCCGAGAGATGCAGCACAGCTGGAAAAAGAGTCTGTTAACTGGTTGCCTGAACTGTTCAGACACTCATGGCAATTCTTGCTCTGTAATTCATTGAGGAAAAACATAACTACAAGTAATATTTGAAATGAAGATTATTTTGACTGGACAACAATCAGACAGTGCTGCTGTTCCTTGCCATCTTCAAGCCAGAGATTCTGCATGATTTGTTGCAACGACAAATCCAAAACTTATGGCTTATAATTTTCCATGTTGTGGAGAGTGACTCAGCTACCGGTCTTACCCTGGGCTCACTCACTCTGCATACCAGCAAAAAATGAGTATCACCAGAAGAACAAAGCAGGTGAATGTGTTTCTTGTTCCAAGTGAGCAAACGTGGGCTTCTTCCACAGCCTTTCCTCCCTCCATGGCACAAACAGAGCACCACGAAAGCAGAACAACACACTGTGCCACAGCTCCCTCGAAATAACAAAGAGGAGATGAAGCGATGGTTTCCTCTTCTGTCGGTTTGCCATGTTGATTGGTTTGTAGCCCCTTAATGAAAGGGTGCGAATTTCATGGTCTGTTCATGTATTTCATTGCAGCAAATGAAAATCGGTACGAAGGAGGCTGGAAAGATGGAAAGAAGCATGGCCCAGGGAAGTTTTTCTACTTGGATAAGGGACAGTTGTTTGAAGGCATCTGGGCAGCAGATATACCAAAATGTGGAATTCTGATTGACTTCGGCAGAGATGAAGCTCCTGCCCCTACTCAGTATCCCATCCCAAAGGTAATTACTTGGAAATTTCATTTTTGCTAGCAATGTTTGCATTCATTGGCACTTGGGGCAGCTGTCCAGGTAGCATTTCCCTCTCCAAGTGATGTCCCGCAGGGGGTTCCTGGCTCACGGGGTGTGCGCTCAGAGTCTTTGGCCAGCAGCGTCCTAAACGGCCCCATAGGGACAAACGGCCCATCCAGCCACCGCTGGAGCCTCCTAATCGCCTACATCTGAAAAAATGCAGTTCTCATGCACCAAAACTGCTTAGAGACCTGAAGCAGCACAAAGGAAACGGGGACAATAGAGGCAGAGACAATAGTGGGATTTGCGTCAAACCCACATGATTTCACCAAGCCAAACTGCTAAAGCTGACTGGGCCTGAAACCCGAGCAGCTGCAGTGCTAGTGCCGGCTACCGCCTTCACCCGGGCACCCAAATTCTGCCACAGCAGCCTTGTGGGTAGGGGAGTGCATGTAGCTTCCCACCTCACCCCAAGGTGGGCAGACGGGGGTCTGAGAGCTGACACCCTCCGCTCCCCTTTTCCCTTAGCAGAGGAAGAGCCAGTCCCCGTGCCAAAGGCTTGGCGAGGTGCATGACGGGGCACGTAGACTCACTGGGCCATTGGCCTGGCAGCTGCCGGATCCTTGCACGTTGCTTCCGTGCGGGAGCTGGAGGCCAGGAGAGCCTGACCCCTGCTCCATGCCCTCAGAGGAGGACACGGAACAGGGATCCGTAGGGAACAGACGTGGCTCCAAGTGACACAACCGGCCAAAAGAGTCTCCGCTTGAATCCCAGGGTCTGCGTGCCACACACGTGAAACACCAAGGCACTGCCTTTCCAAGGGACAGTCACTGCAGGGGGTAGGGGTGGGGAAGCTCCTCTTTATTGCCGCGCAGGCTGGATAACCCGTCACACTGCTTTGTTCCGGTGGCGCGGGGAAGAGCACGGCCCCGTGGCAGGTAAAGCTACTCACCTTCCTCCTCTGCTCCAGGGTCAGGCCTTGCAAATGATAGCAGGCACATGCAGCCCACCGAAGCTCCCAGCTGTTACACCGTTGCTTCCTTATTCTTTCGAATCGGGTTTCTACAGCAAGGACCCTTTGAGCAGAGGCATTTTTGAGAAGCCAGTTAATCCTGTAATTACTAGGCACACCCACAGCAGTGCAGAATAATAGACATCAAATACTCACAAAGGAAAAGCAATATCGATTTTGCAAAGAGAGTGAAAGGAGCAGTACTTCTGCAGCTAAAAATATTTACCTTACGAGGTTTGTCAAAGGTCACCCAAGAACTGCCTCAGCAACCCATCCCTGGGATGAATTACCGTTTCACCGAGGCAGGATGTTGAAGCCTGGCTGTTTGTTTATCTCCCTGAAGACCAAGTTATGACCCAATTTTCTTCTGCTTTATGAGCAAAAAGAAAGCATCAACTTGCACTACTGTTACTGCACTTTCCATTGGAAGAGATTTATTGATCTAGAATATGAAAGAAGTAACAGATACAAGGAAAAAACTGACTTTAGATTTTCATAAACATTTTGGCAAATTCCTGTCGCAAGCAGCTGTTAGAGTAGATGTAGGGTGAGCGTTAGAAACTGCCAGAACCAGAGGTTGACTACACAGCCTTCGCCTGGCTAACAGCGAGGAAGGATCCGCGGGAGAAGGATCCCGCATCTCTCTGCGGGAGAAGCCTCACTGCGCGTCTTCATTAGCGGGTGAAAGGAACAAGCAGTGGGGATGCAGCGGCTAAACGTGGCTGAAAACCAGAGAGTGATTGTCATGGGTTTTGAAGGAACCCAATCATAGATGAAGGAGTTGCATCAAAGCAGAATTTGAAGCTTTTTTTCATGCAGGGAAATGCGGGCTACAAAACTAATAGCTGCTCGGACACACTGCTGGAAGTTAGTCAACTTGCTTGGTGGCTTTACCCGTTTTTTCTGTAACAACTCTACTGGTCAGCTTGGTTTGTTGACACTGAGCAGCAAGACAGAGTTTTAGTAGGTGTATTAGCGTGGCATCACGCTCTCGCTCTACAGGGTTATCCTCAGAAGTCGTGCTCCTGCCAAGGTCTGCAAGGAAGATGAGCACCATGAGAGAGGGACAAGGAAAGGCACGAGAGGGGACTTGGGGATATTTGCTGTTACTGAGGCTACTGAGAAGCCGAGGCTTCACAAAGCACAACAAAATAAATGAGGACTGGATGTCTTCTGCCTGGGAGAAGCCCAGACAGAGGTGAACCCCCCCCAAAAGCACTAGGACTTAAAGCAGGCTGGAGCGAGACGACAAGTTCCTGGCAGGGCACCCAAGTTCCCCTCAAGACTCCACAGACCGTGGCACCCGGGTTACGTGAGTCCAGACTCCTGCTTTCACCCAACCTTTGATGCTCACTGGGGTGACTGCAGTTACCTTCCACAACAACAGGCGAGACCCAACAGGCTACAAACAGAGCCACTTTTTGTTCGAGAACATGTTCTGTTAAAGGAGAAGCAGTCCACGCCACGCAGAGCTGTTTGAAGGAGATGAAGTGATGTTCAACATGTTAATAAGATCAGGAAAGCGTAGCAATGTTTCTAAAACAGTAATCGAAAGGCTGCAATATAAAGTCCTGCTACATGGGAGACTCTTAATGCTCAAGTAATCAAGATCTATAAAAGCTTAAGCTTCTTCAATTACGCTGCATAACTGATTTGTATTCTTTTTATTTAGATTGAACTAGCTGATCCAGATGGTGTTTTAGCAGAGGCCCAGGCGATGTTTGATGACAGCCAAAATTAATAACTGGATGCTGAGGAAAAAAAAAAGAACAAGATGCAAGATAAGAACATGATCCTGGGTTACTTACTCATTCAAGTCTCAAAACCACACTGTGGTGTACCGTGTCATGGTCTGCCTCGCTTTCCCCTCAAGGCTGCCTACGTGCTTCACTCTGCAGGTGGCTTTGCTCAGAGGCCTCCTCCCACCCCCCTTTATTTTTGAAAAGGAAAAAGAACTCAGAAAACCCACAAGCAGCGAGAGGCTGGAAGAGGTGCACAGGAGGAACTCTTTGCCCAGCTCCTCTGGCTTACTCCCGTAGTCGCACTCCCCTTGGTTTCGAGGTCTTTCACATTGCCTTAGAGAAGAAGCACCGTTTCTATTACAAGCTGTAAAAGCAAAGCCCTAGAAAAGCACAGCCAAGTAGTTGTTGCCTCCCACTCCCCCCAAACGTAGCCCAATACATACTCGTGAACCAAGATGGCTTTCGAGGTTATAACAGATCATGTTTCAATTACTACTTGTATTAACACAACCTTACCTGCTCTCTCTGTGCAGTTTCTGTAAGGTGACGCTGGTTCTCCTCCCCACCCCCCGGCAACGCAGAGCACCAGGTCTCACCCAGCTCTGCTCCTTGGCCAGCTCACACGCCAGACCCCCGGCACTCAACGGCTCTGCCCCAGCTGCTCCGCTCCCACCCGAGGCAGGGCCCACGTGCCAGGCGCGCAGAGCTGCGGCGCTTCTGACCTGCAAGGCGCTGCCCAGCGTCACCCCCAGGGCCGAAGGAAGGTGGCTGCACCTGGCTGGTGAAAACCTGTGGGAGCCATCAGTTCACCCATTAACACGGTGCTCCTGAGTAGTGCCTCTTGTTCCCAGATCACTTGGTCCCCTGACTCTTCGTGTTTTCTAGGCTGAAAGATAACACGCTTAGTCCCAAGATTTAAGCGGTGCTGACAGGAAGACAAGCAGGTCAGCTGCGTTATATTCTTTACACCTGCCTGCGTGACCAGGAAATCTCTTCATGTAACTGAACACATTTAAGAGATCCTCAGAAACACAGGGTTAGGATTAGCACAATATAGCTGAAGAGATAACGGATATAGAGAAAATAAATGTATTTTAGGCCTCTAGATAACAAATAATCAGCAACAATTGAGTATATTTTATTTCATTTAGTTATTTTATATCTAAATAAGTGAGATACAATAACCAATATTTAAAATGCTTGAGGTAAATGCATAATACCATTAGTATAAATAAGGGATAAAAACCAAATTCTAAGTGCACTCAATGTTTAGATCATGTGTTTGGGTCTGGTTACTGCCTCTGGCACACAGTTATGAGACTGTGCCCACGGTGTAACTTTCATGACCATTTCCACAGCTGGAAAATGAGAGAAACATACTCGATATCATGGCTTAAAGTGCAGAAAACAGTCAGAAAAACAGCTGTAGTAACAGCTCCATTAGCTCAGAATCTACCAGCTTAAGGAAGTTAAAAATAAGGTTGTCCCGCTACCTTCTAATTCTGTATTTATTAAACAAAAACCCCCACATTTCTTTGTCACTTTGTAAAAGATCCACAAAATAAAGAGAAATTCATCTACTGATCCAGGACAGCAAGTCATTTTACAAAATAAACTTGGAAAATGTGTTTTCTGGACGTCCATTCAAAATAACACCGTAACTTTTAAATACACAATTTACAGACAGAAGTGTAATTTTTAAGCCTGACAATACCCTTTCAACTATTTGCTCTAGTGTGAATATTGTCACGTTTTCTTCCTTTTAAGAGTCTTTTTCCCCCCCAAGAGGACTAGTATTCAAGTAAAGGATGGGAAAATACATTGTATGCCTACTACTAAGATTTCCTGTTTTGGAATGCTGCTTCATTAATGCCTTTACTAACATAATCCTGCCAGTGCTCCACAAACGGACACCTGTGGGACTGGAGTCACAATTCTCACCATCAGCAGACTTACATCAGCTATAGAAAATACCTGAAATATGATGTAATGGCAGAGCTACAGAAAAATCCAGTTTGGCCTCTGTATGCCACAAGGACTTGTGAAAACAACAAGTGGAAAGCTGCTTTCTGCTTGTGAACCAAGAATGCTGCTGAAAAAAAGAGCTCAGCAGGTTGCTTCTAGTTATTTTTCAGACTACAAACGCACCTGGTCAACACTTTCCACTGCGCTGGTGCTGACATGATAAATCGGTCCCATTTGCTTGACGAGGCTGCTTCAGTGGTAAACACGCTCTGCGCCCCAACTCTGTAGACACATCCTACAGTTTGTAGCTATGTCGGGATAACCTGAGACGGAGGTCAGTGTAAGAGACCGTGTTCAGCCCAGGCTCAGTCAGGTGCAGCTCCACTGTATTGCCAGATTCACTCCTGTCTATTTTCAAAACCCCAGGTTCCTGTTCCAGTGTCAGCTGCGATAGGGAGGTCACGTCTTGTTCCATTAGACTTGAAACCTGACTCAGTTTGTGTTGAAAACACAACTTTTATCCATAAGAGCCCAAAGTGCTCCAACAGAAGAACTGCATTCCAAAAAATTCTGCTCTAGACGTAGCCAGAATTACTGAAGCAGCCCAGGACACCTGCTGCAATCTTTCTTGGACAAGTCTCTTACCTAAGAGACCAAACAGAAGTTTTTGCTTAAAGAGGAAATAAAAGACACATAGCCTCGCTGTCAGACAAGCAGCAATATTAATGACAAATAACCTACTTTCATAAATAAATCTACATAGATAAAAGTAGCCTTCCAGTGTAACAAGTCATTAAATACAACACTTCATCAAGGAGAAGACTTTTTCTAAACAAGGAAGACCAAGGCATAGCTAATTACTTGGGAATCCAATGCAGGGAAAGCACCTTTTGCTGCTTGTATCTGAGATTTATTAAAAATATTTTTTTTAATATAAAAAGTATAAAACAATTACTACTTTGGCTTGGAAAAAAACAGCAGTGGTTCTGATTTTCAAGCAAAAAAATTATCCAGTGGTAATTTCCATCTAGTTCCTTCTTTTTAAAAGATTCCTAAATGGGAAACAGGCAAATCTATCTCTCCAGATAATATGTGCCAGCTCGTGAGAACTTTAAAACAGTTATTGCTTTTATTTTCTTCCAAGGAAGAGTCAAGTCTCATTCCTACTCATGTGGCCATACCACATCGCAGTAAGACTAGTCATGGGTGTTCAGCAAGTTATAAAATGTTTAAGGGCCACAGGAAAAAGGTGCTGGAGAAATCAGTAAAGTAATAATTACTTGGCAGCAAAACATACTGGGGAAAGTGGTGGGAAAGCTTTCACTTCTACCATCTGTCAGGCTTTCTAGAGAGAACAGCGCTAGCGCTAAAACCAAGCGCTAATTGCTGTATATCCCAAGTAATTTGTATCATGCCATGCAATATGGATCGGACAAGCAGTATCTTCTAGTAAATGCCAACGTCAAATAAAGAGAGGGGAAAAAAAGCTTCTCTATCCATCCCTAACAAATATCCCAATTTACAATGTTATTTTCCACGTATTTATACAGTCGTCATCCATTATTAACAAGAAGCAACCCAGGCAGTGCTCACAAGAGGAGGGATGCACGTGCAGTGCAAGCATACTCCACCGTCCATTCCTTCAAACATCAGCCAAAATTTTATGAAAGAACAACTTTTTTTTTCCCTCTCTCTACAGTATTTATAATCTCTGTTTGAACAGTAATCAAGTCTGACCAGTTCATCCACAGGGGAGTCAACATAACAAGGCAGAAGCAGAATAGTGGGTTTATTTTCTTTAAGTACAGATTTACGCAAAATGGGTAACAGCTGGGGAGATAGTATCACCTCTGTGATCCAGCTGGTCCTGGAGCCGTGCAAATTCAGCAAGTTCATTCAGTTCTTGAAATTGCCTGTCTGTTTTATGGCTCACCAGTGACCTGTAGAAGTGGACTGCAAACACAATGAAAATCAATCCAAAGGGAACCATAATAGACGTTGACGCAATGGCTGCTGCCTGTCCTGATGTGATGGTAGAACTGTTGCTCGGGAGTGTATTATCAGTTTTCTTCTTTAAAGGAAGAAACTTCACCCAACACAGCAAAACCACCTCTGCAAGAAAGAGCAAAGTCCCAATGACAGTAGAAAACGCCCACGCAAGCTCAATGTGCCGATGCATACGCTCATGAGGAGATTCCTTTACAGAGTTGAGATTGTGCACATTGCTAACGGCCTCTATGTTTGGCAGGATGCAGGTACTGATCATGAGTGCAAAAAGGTGAACTGCAACAAGGACAGTCGTACAGGCACTGAAGGCTATCAAGAGACCTTGAGGGTAGTCGTGTTCCGCGTCCAGCTGAACTTCCACCATAGCCACCTGAAAAGGAAAGAAGGGAGAGATGTAATTACCTATGTTACGTATTATTTGACTATAGGTTACTTTAAGTTTAAATCCTGTTTCTGGAAAATCATCTGATCCGGACAAAATAATAGTCCGCATTTAAATTTCACTTCACGTCAATCGGCACCCTTTTCCTTAGGTCCAAATTTAGGTCTGAGCTATCAAGTAAAGGCCACCGTTTTCATACCGACTGTCCCGCTGTAGAGCGAACCAGCAGTACGCACAAAAGCTATTAACGGCACAACCACCCGGCACCTCCAGCTCATCCCAATGAAACAGCTGAACTTAGTGATCAACATATTTGAACTCTTAAAGTGAAAATATTTTTCTTTCCTGGGTTACATTGCAAAGACAGCTTTTGATCTTTCACTATAGATTATAAATTTTGCTGGGTATTAGGACATGGTTTGTGTCCCATACATATGTAGAATGAATACCATATGAAACCTGCAAAGGACTGCCCATCACCATCTTGGTGGTCCTTGCTCCTTGGATATTTGTTTTTCAGTTCTGAAGAACAGGGGCCTTTCATTAGAAAGATCATCTTCCCATGGGGCTCTCAGCTATATTCTTTCACTCAAAATAACCATTTAAGCAGACTCTAGAACACAGATTCAAACCATGAAAATTTCCACAATGTTCATGGCAGCCAAACAGGCCTGTTAGAGGCCAGAGGAAAGACAAACAGGAGTCTCCCAGAGGAGATAACATAGCGTGCTCCCAGACATCACTAGCTACTCTTACTCTAGAAGCCGCATCTAGCCTCATCGCTGGGGGAGCACTGCTGTCTCATGAAGATACTCCAAGTTCTACTCCTCCATTATCGCATGCAGCCATGCCCTTCTATAACTCAGACCTCCAAGCCTGTGCATGAGCAGAAATTGGCATTAAGTAATAGCACCAGGAAACTCATAAACCCAGCTCAAATATTTTTGATAAAGAAAATGAACTATAACATCTTTAAAAACTGTCAGGTGGTTTTAAGTATGTGCAATTGATGAGTGACATTAATCCCAGCAGCTTTCTTGAAAAATAATCTTTCCTGATAAATTTGCCTCTCAGACAAAACACAGTTCCAAAGAGGGGATAATGCAACAATGTCTCTATGTTTAGCGATCTTCCGCAAATGATCTCATTAAATAGACAAAATATGTTTAAAATGCAGAGAGAAAAAGATGTAACAGCAATCTTATAAACACATGTACACCATAGAAGGAAGACGCAGAGGCTGGCATTCAGCACAGTTCAGACTGATCCACACCAGCCCTTTCTGCACCTTGGTGGCCCACTCCTGATCCTTCATTGGAATGACTCAACTTGCTAGCCCTGCGAAAGCTAACCTGGTTAAGAAGCGGTAACCACCTGCTAGCTTAGCACGCTGAGCTGTTTCTGCAATGCCTCTGATGAGCAGCAAAGCTGGCACAGGCCTGTGTAACTGAGGAGGAAGCAGCTGTACCAGGACCTCAGACTCTTGGCAGCACTCAACCATGAGCCTAGCTCTTCTGTAACATACCAGATTGCCCTCAAAAAGACCATGAAATCAGCTCATACCACAGTGTCTGAAACAAAATGGCTCTGTTGAGTCCCACCAATACATGTTTAGCCCATTACCACATGCCATTAATGGTTTGGACAGTGCTTGGACGTTTCAAACACCTCAATTCCCATCAAGCTGATAGGAAGAAAATTTCATAAAGTATGGATGAAGGGAGACATAGAAACTAGGACCCAAAGACAGCTGCAAAACAGGTAAGAATATTCAAACCTCACTATTTTGCAAGAGCTGAGCCAACCTACACGTAGTCCAGGATCTCCATCTTCTTACACTCCCAGAACCAGCATGTTCCAGGACACCAGAACTCTTAACCACTAACGCACCAAATATATTAAGCCACCCAAGGGTTTTGCTCAGACATGTCTCAACATGCTTTCAAGGCCATTTGCCAATATTTTAATTCCTTTATTGAAAGCTTTTATTGTCACAAGCCTAACCACTCAGCCAATGAGCAGATTCCAAGTGTTACAAGAAACTCAGTAAGAAATTATATTAATGCATATACAATTCTTGCTCAAAGATTTAAAAATATCATTTCTCAACTGTGGGAAACGTCACATTTGCGAGAATAAACATTTGGTCGTCAGGTCTCTTCTGCAGGATTGCTTGTTAAGTCCCCACGCACTCGTGGTATGTTGTTTTTTCACAGAACAATTACAGTCCTTCACCACTGAGGACTCATTTTCATACTTATCAATGTTTTTTCTTGTAAATGTTCTGGTGCATGTCCAGACTCAAAACCATCCAGTACTGCAAGACATTTTAATCCTTTATCCTGGTACTTATTATGTTAACATAACCATGACACTAAAGAGCTTCAGAGGATAAAGACTTTATTTTAAGAACAGGTTTATTTAATCAAATATTGAAGACATTTTAGATTTCTGTTAATCAATGTCTCCATGTAATAATGATACCAAGCATCTGAATATGAAGTTCAGTCAGACTCTCTTAATTTCAACATGCCAGTTGCCCTAGAGCTACTGTTCACATTTCAACAGAGCATCAAGAAGAAATCTTTTCTTCCTTTTCTTAGCCTAAGCTAAGAACAATGCTAAATTATTACATTGAATCTAAATGTACCTATTTCTGATTTGTCTATAATTATATGCATGATCAAAACAAAATCGTGCAAGAAGCCAGCTTAATTTAAGCAGCATTCAGGTACTCAGGTCTGTGCCTAGATAAGTACCAACAGAATCATAGGGATAACTACTCAGATGAAAAGGAGATGCCCAGACCAGGAATGCAAGTTTTCCTGGGTTAAAAGGACTTCACTTTAATATTGCTGTGTGTTTCCCTAAAAGCATGACCCAGGAGTACCTACAACCATTATACACTGATGGGATAGGTTAAACCTGATTTTGAGATACATAAGCAAGGCTTCAGTTTATATGGCTAACAAATACATTAAGACAGACCTGCTTAGCACAGGAAACTTCTTGTGTAGGTCAGCTGCAAATCATCCCTCAGGAGAGTCTTCTGAAATCCAGCAAGACTGTAGCTGTTACTTAAGACTTGTCACAATTCACCCCACAAGCAGGAAGGGTGTAACTTCATTCAGCTCAAACCATACCACGCAGTTACTTACGGCAATTCCAAGTGTACTCTCTCCATAAGAATAATTATGGGTAGCATCAACATCACTTGAAAGGTAGTCTAAGAACTAGTCTTCTAACGTCCAAAATAAGCTGGCAGCCGAGTAGCCACCACCACACACACTGCCAAATATTCCCATTTTGGGATGCTAGAAGGTGTGAGTACAGCAGGAACAGTGCAGTCGGCCATCCCAACCTCGAGGCCTCATGTACGCCTTCCCGGCTGAAAGCTGCAGGAGGACAGCCACGTACCACCAAGCACCAAGGGGAAGGCAAGCTCCCAAAGGAGACTCCTAGAAAAGACCAGGGCATCCCATGGAGGATGCACACCTGGGCCGGTTTCAGCATCTTCTCCCAACTCAGTCCCTCCCACAGTAATTTTCATGCCAGCACAGCCCTAATCCTAAACACCAAGGAAGCCTGGCGTTAGGCTTGACACTTGAAGCTCTTTAAGGCATACTTGGCGATCCTGCCAACAAGCAACACGGCCTCCTCTCCATGGCTGGAACCAACGGGACGAGTACTAGTTGCATCCTGGCAGGGCCAGGAAAGATCCCACACCAAACTAGATAACAGAAATGCTAACAGGGAGACAATATCCACCTGCTTTGAGAGCAGCATCACGCTTTACCCGCTTGAGAGACTACAGCAGCTGAGAAAATATTTCTGCTGATGCTGAAGGAATAACAGCTTTATAGGCTCTGCCCTCCAAAGGATGAGCGTAAGAGACCCCCACTTTGAACATTCAGGGTGCACTTACAGGACAGACACCTTAGGTGCAGCTCCACAACACACTGACAACTCTGCAGACCACAAGTTCTTCAGAGAGTTTGATGTTTTTCTTAAGCAATGAGAAAACGTGGTAGAAACTAGAGTGTATGTGCAGAAGAAACAAAAGACACAAGAGCTTTTCATGGGTTCACAGGCAGGACAGGAAAAAATTATGCTAAAGATAACTAGCTGGGCAGAGACACCCCTAAGCAAAGAGAAACCGCACTAAGTCACAGATGTAACTGACACTGTTGTTAGAAACACCCTAAAAGTAGGGGTGGGGAAAGCAGGATAACACTTCTCTTTCCCATTCATTCAGGATTACTAGATACTTCAGAACTCCCTTCAAATGGAGACTTTTGGAGAGGTGGTAGGATGCAGAACGCCCGAAGGATTTAAAAGTACTGCCAGGGGGGCACAGCAAAGCCTCCTTGTGTTCATGCCTGGCCGAGTAACTCCAACTTGACCCATAAGTGAAAAATCAGTTCATGTTTTCTGTCTCCTCAAATTGTCAAGGAAGCTAATTTGGGAACCCTTTCACTGTAAACTAGCAAAAAAAATTGCCAACTCTTTTCCATTGCAAGCTTCTGTTCTTTACTTCCTGGGCCAAGCTTGAGCCAGGCACCTAAAACAAAAAGCTCCATTTTTCATCATGAGGCCCCGTGCCTGTTTTCAGTGACACAAAGCATCAGAAGTTCTCTCCTTTGCTCATGCCGCGATTTCAAAATGCACAGATCACAACTGCTCTTGTAAGGTAACACCCACAAAACCAGGGCCCTGGTGAGCTCATCTGGTACGATCCAAATCCCTGCAAAGCCTGAACTCGTAAGCAGACGCTCATGTTCCACGCAGGAGGATGTTTTCCCATGTCCTCTCTTCTACGCTGGCTCAGAAGACAGGCCCCTCAGGGCAAGAACTGCCACTGATGCCTGCACAGTAGCCAATACAACATGCTTCAGCACCTTCTCCTTCACCACGTGCAAAGCTTCTTTGAACAGTTGGCACGTGACTTCTGCTGCGCAGCTACCACGTTGCAAGCATCCTGCCTTGCTGCATAATCATAGAATAACGTAGGGTGGAAGACACCTCAAGAGGTCATCTGGTCTAATCCCTAGCTCAAAGAAGAGCTAACTTTAACTTCAGATCATCCTACAGATACGACTGACAGATTTACTACAGCCCTTGACAAAGCTGCAAATCTGAAATACAGCTTCTTGACAAAATTTAAGGACTCTCATGATGTCAGGACAGGGGACTGGAATTCTCACAAGCCTAAAGAAGGTGGGCATTCAAATGCTTTCAAAGATAACAACGTGGGCACACAATCATGTTAAGACTTCTGACAGTTCTAGATTTCAGAGTCCTGGCAGCCTGAATACTACTGTATTGTAAGAAATTAAACAACTTGCCCTCTAGAAGAATCCACATTTCAATTTTATTTAATGTTTACTAGCCTGAAATAAGTTCATTTCATTGTGTATAATGCTTCCATGTCTTATTGGACCAGAGTGGCTTAAAAGAAGTTCCTGCTTTTAAATGAAAATCAAAATCCTGAACACACTGAAGGTTTCTATCCATAGGAGAGCACTTACACAATGCCTCTGACAAATACTGACTCCTCTGCTTCGCAAGAAGTGAGCTGTGATACACTAATAAAACAGTTTTCACCAGCAATAACAATTAATATAAAGAACCGGACACATACATAGCTGCAAATGAAGCTCATACTGCTACCAAAATGCAGGATAAGCAACTGTCCTGGTTTGTCACTTGTTTTTACCACAGCAGCAGGTCAGAAATTACTTGCTTCGAATTTTAGCATTATTCCCCAGCTTTATAAGCTACTAGACAGTATGTTGGTTTTAATTCCAGCATAACGCAATCTTCAAATTCAACTCCTGTTTTAAGATGGGGGTTCTGAAATATGTATTCAGTGAAAATAAAACATGAGAAACAACAATCAGAAAAAAAACAAAAGGAAGAGCTAGTAAGAGCCACCCATGCAACAGGTCATATTGACACTCAAGACTTTCAACACACGCAAAAAAGGCAACAACTCTTTGTTATCACATGTAATAGCAACAGCAGTGAACAGAGTATCCAAGACCTTTCTGACTTAACCACAAGCTTACATCTTTTTCAGAATCAGTAGCCACTGCTGTAGAGAAAAGGAAATAAAATGCCTTATCTCAAGTAAATCTGTATTATCTATGAGCTATTTATAGACGACTGCCTCTCCTCCCTTTCCCCACAAAGATGACTCTCAGCTCTGGTTGTCACGACTGAGTTCAGCACGCTGTGAACAGACAGCTTCAGACCAGACAGAGTCACAGCTAATTCAAACTCCTCACTGCTGATCATAGCTCTGAAGAACACATGTGGCCACGTCTCCACACAACACCCCATTTTTGTTAAATACATTCTGTAAACAGGGGGCTGCAGTCAACTACTGACAGCCCTGCGATGGGACGGCTGTAGATTTGCCTCCTGTACCTCACAAGATGCTATCTGACCAACCTAGTGCTGCAATTGTAAGTGCTCTCCTGTCCTTTGTCTCTGACAGATTCAGACAAGAACCACAGAACAAGAAACCAATCTTATTCAAAATTACTAGGATTAAATATTAACAATCCCATCATGACCCATTTAATGGAATACTTCAAGAAACGCTGACTCTCTGTACGATCACATTCTCGGTATGTCTATTGCTCATGCAGTTAGCTGCCTCACAGATTGTAACAAGCAAAACCCCTTTGGAAAGGACATCAGCTTCAAACATCAGCCTTACTGAAGACACCAACCACCTCTTAATGAACACAAGTCTAGAGTTATCTGTATACCCTTGAAAGATTGTTCTCGCCTTCTCTTCCCTGGCCACAGCTGCCATACCTAAATAGGAAGCTCATTAAGAGGACAAGACAATTTTCATACAGTCTAGCATGTCAAGAATGGCTTTACAGAAAGCTGTGTGGTCAAATATCACAGTTTCATTTTGTAAGAGTCCATCCACACAGTAAGAGGATGTGAATCTTACCTGGAGAAGCATATCAAGGCTACACCACCTTCACCTTGTTCGACCAATACACACCAAGGTAAAACTTCATGTGGTGATCACTGAAATATTTCAACATTTATCTGCAGAAGTATTTTCTTACCTTCACTTGTTGCAACTAGGACTAGGCTTGACTACTTCTAGCTATCCATACAGTTACATGTGCAAATGACCCTTCATAGCACACGCTACTCGTAGCAGGAAAAAAACCCACACGTATAGAAGTGGTTTCTCCAGGTCTCGAGGTTCACATCACAAGGTTACTTCAACAACAAATTCCATCTTCTACCCTATTGCTTCTCTACGCGTGGGACCACAGAGGAAAGTCAAGAACAAGACTGTGTCACGGCACCACTGGAAATTAGCACTCCTCTGGCTGTCTCCTCAGCTCCCGAGTCAGTCCGTCTCTGTTTTCCTGCCAGTACTATTCACTCCCAGAGGCAGAGGCGCAGTGCCAGGCTCTCGCAGAGTGTCTGCACTTCGTTAAGAGTTACAAACAACTCACAGTGACTCTGTATGAGCCAGAATCAGTCCCCGGAAATTAAAAAAGATAAGTAAAAATAAAGATCTTATTACTGGTTTTACACAGAAGAGAACTTAAGCATCATTTATCCATTAGTCTAGAATCTTGACTCTGTAGATTATTATGTATTTCAGAATGGCAAAACACATTAATATTTGCTAAAGTTAACACTGGAATACAAATACTGGATTTAATTTTATTTTGCCAGTAAACATAAAAAGGCAATAGCCATATAATCAGAATAAATGCATCTTGAGAAGGTAGCACCTCTACACAGCATTACGTACAATAAATCTATTTGGTAAGTACAAGGTCAGAGTAGACAGCACAGCAGGGAGAAGAAACAGTGGCTCAATATCACCTTTACATCCGCCAAACTACAGCAGCCAGTCACAGCTGCTGTAAAGCAGAGCAGTAAGAGCCCTGAGCCCCCCACGCTGCCTCCCTTGCTTGTCTACAACCTTCAGATAGGGATGCTCAAAGGAGCAAGAAAACGTTGCTTTCACGACTGAAATAGGAGAAACCTTTTATATGGGGGAAGATTCTTCAGAGCAGTTCTAACCTGTAAGTGCAACAGCAATATAAAAAGTAAGCAGCGGCAGAAGCCATGAAAGTGGGCCTGCCACACTTTCCTTCAGGTTACAAAACACGGCTCTTGCATGTTATTCTACCATCAATCCAGTTAAACACAGCTAAAACAACTTCTAGAGTATCTGTACAGCAACAGGGCCTGGGTCCTACCTAGTATTGCTTCAACATGAACTGTTACCATGGAAATCAGTTTCATAAATATTTATCTGTGCAGTCGGTCTTTTACAAAACATGACCAAAGCTGTCTTCAGAAGCCCATATTGGGTATTTTTCAAAAGGCAAGAGTTGACAGTTCCTTGACAACATTCAATATTTGAAACATATATATTACTATCTAGACAACAGCCTAGCCAGCTTTAAACATCAGAGGTATTTACAAGAAGCGCCTGTTGTCTGGTAACTAATGTCCTCCAAATCCTAAGTATAACTAAGTCAACCACAGTGGTTGTAGAATTTAGATCCCTAATTTAGGCTCAGGTATTTTCACAGAGCAGATGGGAGAAGACGTTTGAGTTTTCTAGTTTGATGACTGTTGGGATCTAACAACTTCCCTGTGATATGTGCTAACAAGTCAATGTAATTGTTCAAACAAAAATAACCTACCAGCAGCCTGTCTGCACTGGAGCTCTTGATACTGTTACTATAGGTGTGGATGAGCTACTGTTTGCAGTATTGGATACAATCTGCAAAAATATTTCCAGCATTGAGATAAACTGGATTAAGAAATAAAGACAGGCATGGAAGAGGGGGGAATCATACATCAATAGCTGGGATATAACACAGAAGCGAGAAATATTCCATGTCTCCACCAGCACACAGAGGGAACCCTCTGTTCTTTCATGGACTACACATACCCTACAATCCACAATTTCTTTCTTTGCCTCTAACAATTTGAGGAATTGATATTACTTGCTGGTCCCATAAATTGGACAAGCATACTAAATGCCAGATTGTAAGCTTCATAGATTTCCTCTTAGGCGTATGGCACCAGATGACAGCATCCATGGGAACCTGCACAAAGTAAATGCTCAGGTTTACTCCTGGGAGCTCAGCTCTAACATCGGTTTGCAACCAACAGACCCTGCAACTGTTTCTAAAGCTAACATACAGTGGCAAATCGGGACGCATACCTCTAAACCAAAACTAACTGTAAACCAGGTTTTTAATCAGTCTTCTCTGGGGAAGCATAACACTTCTGAGGGTGAAACCTGGCTGAGGATTTCATGCTCTATGCATCACTGAGCCGGGCAATCTCTTGACTTTGGCATCATTTAACCGGGGTATGCAGAACCAATCGTGAGGGAATTAACTTTGCAAAATGGCTGCAGTTATACACAAAATTAGTCCAAAATAAAGGAGAAGTTTAGCAGGGATACACTTAGCTCATACTAGAGGATGCAAGTACCGTTTAATTAAAGATCAACGATCAATGAGGAAGGCATGGAAACGAGCACATTCCACTCCCAACAATTGCCATGAATTTCCTGGGTGGTCCCGGACACGTCATTTAGGCTCCTTCTTCGTAGTGTTGATAAGGAAAACAGAGGAACAATGACGCTTAATTGCTGCGGTAAGCTTTAGATCCAAGAGTACATCGTACTTCAGCAGCACTTGGTTCAAGTAACAGGTGCCAAAGAATCTGCTGAATTTCATAAACAAGGCGTAGTCGTGAAAGCAGAAAGAAGGCCCTGCTTTTCAAGGCAGCAATTGCGAAGGACAACTTTAGAAGATAAGCAAAGTTATTCAAAAGAAATTTAAAAATACTTGAAAGTTAAGTCAGCTCTTCTGAAAATAGTCTAGGAAGTCTCAGCTAGAGGACTATCTGTCACAGCAAAACCTATGAAGCCACAAGTCTATTTCCAGCCTGATCTTGTTCAAGGAAGGAAGGAGAGAAAAAAAAAAAAAAAAAAAAAAAGCGGGGTAACTGGAAAATTAACATGTGATGAATGTTAACATGTAACATTCCTGGCAACTATAGATTTGTTAATAGGAAGATAATAGCTTTTTCATGAAATGCCCTAAACAGCAGCAATTCAAAAGCAGTTTTTAAATGCAGGACATGAACTCTTCTAGAGAGCCAAGAAGTAGAAGCAGCCTCACCTTATATATACATGAGATTTTGAGAGTCCACCTAGCATATATTCAGAGCAAAAGCAAAGGAATTTAAGATATTAGGTATGACTTTTAAATAATAGTATTTTACTAACAGAGATGCCACCTCCTTTAGATGAACATTTGTTAAAAAAAACCCCAAACACACAACAAAAACACCAAAAAGAACCCAAACCACAACAAACTACAGGTTGTTTTTTTTTTCCATCTCCTCTCTCTCAGCGTAAAACCCTGACTCAAGAAACCACCCTGGCAAACTGCTTTGACACACAAGGAACACTCATTAGCAGCAGCGGAGTCCGAGCTACCAGCCTGATGCACGTTACCCAAGGAGAACCAACTCAAATATGCCGCTGCTCTAACACAGTCGCCTGTCAGTCAAGCGACCAGCAGTCCACCGCCTCCCCTGAAGGGCTGTAGTCTGTTTTTAGCCATTGAAGGGGGACAGTGACATTTATATGACCGTCAGAAGGCTGCTGCAGACCGGCTGCTGGGTTTCCAAACAGCATCCTCTCATTACGACAATGGCTCTTAGGGGAATATATCCTACCGCTGCACATACCTTATTAATACCTTTTAAGCAAAAACCAAAACAAATCAAAATCGTACAATTCGGTGTTTACAACTATGAAGCATTCTTAACACAGAAGAATAAAGGGGCTGACTGCAGAGTTGGCTACTTAGTACGTTAGAGGACTGAACGTGTGATGAAGGCTGCAAATTACCCATTTCAATCTATACACAGCTTTCATTAGAGATCATTAGGATTACTGGACTACGTTTCTGTATCAAACCCGAAAGCAAAAAACATACGAAGAAAAAAGATGCCTTTAAAACATGTACAAAACCCCAAACTAAGCGAAAAACAAGATAAAAAAAGGGGGGGGGGGGGGGGGGGGGCGCAAAGCCCCACACCCCAAAATAAAACCAAAACCAACACAAGTGCCAAAGACTAAGGATGGATGTAATGAGTCGGAGTGACATCGAACTTTGATCAGTTATTTTTCTTCATTTAGCTAAAACCAGCTCGGGTGCAACACGTGCCTTTGCAT
>JMFS01038328.1:0-37939 GCA_000699545.1 Podiceps cristatus | reverse complement strand
AAAAAAAATCAAATATCACCCTGTAGCCGGCGGCGAAGACAATGGTGATGAAGGTTGTCCCTCTGCAGCCCATGGAGGTCCCTCTGCCCCGGAGCAGGTGGACATGACCTGAAGGAAGCTGCCACCCATGGAGATCCCACACCAGAGCAGGTTTTCTGCACCCTGTGGGAGACCCACCCTGGAGCAGTTCTTGAAGGACTGCACCTGGGGGGAGGGGAGGGGGGTTGCCACACTGGAGCAGAGGGAAAAATAGGAGGAAGGATCAGCAGAGAGGAGCTGTTATGGACTGGCCACCACCCCGCCATTCCCCTGCACTGCTTGGGCACATAGAGGAGTTGGGAATGAAGGAATGAAGTTGAGCCTGAGAGGAAGAGGGATGGCTGGCAGGAGGTGGTTCAGCTTCTGTCTTTGTTTCTCACCATCCTACTCTATTTTTAATTGGCAAAAAAATAAATTTTCTCCAAGTCACACCTGGTTTGCCTGTGACAGTAATTGCTAAATTATCAGTCTTTAACTCCATCCAGAGGCTTTGGCATCTTACTTCACCTTCTGCCCTGCTGAGAGAGGAGTGAGAGAGCAGCTGGGTGGGCATCTGGTAGCCAGCCACAGTCAGCCCACCATAACAATATATGTGATTATCCTTAGTACTAGTTTTCTTGAAATCATAATCCCTCTGGATGACCTACCTGAACTACTTGTTAGCTGTTTCCATCTGCTATATACATGGAACAATTAAGATTTTATTAATACCTTCCCACTACAAAGAATAACAATAGCAACTTTGAATTGCAATGGGCATCTTGTTTTTAAATAATGCTATAGAAAGCATTATTCAGGGTTACAGGCTACATTTTTACTCCATGAAAATGGTGCAAAGAATCCATTATTTAACTTTTTATAGAACTTATGTCTGCCTAATGTACTTGAACAATTTTAAATCTATCTTTTGAATTCCTTTTCCGTTATGGAAATTATGTTGAACAGTGGTTTAGACAAGCTAGCCACACCTAAATATTCATTTAACTCCTTTTAGCTCAAACTGGTATGGAACTTGATAAGCATCAAGTCTTACTTCACACACATACAACTCTGGTCAGAGACTCATTTCATCTCTAAATACAATTTTTCATGTCTCAGTAATCCTTTACACCAAGTGCTTTCTGGCTTTTACCCTACATTAATGTAGCCAATGTTTTCCTCTGAGCGTCCCTTGTGCTTGTGAATGCACAAGACAACCATATTCCCACTCAAAGACAGAAGAGACAGGAAGGACATACTAGACAGCATCTAGGTACACATGCATGCACACACATGTCAAGCCACAGAAAATGTTGCTGTAGTTAGAAAAGCCAAACTGCAGAAGGGGAAAGAACATATGCCTACATGTGTGGATTTGCAGAAGTGCGTACCCATAATGTTTCCACCATTTATTAAATTTCTGCTTTGAAGCAAAATTTCCTTCCAATGCATTCCTAATATTTTATTCCTTAATCTAGCACAAATAGGAAGATCTTTTCAAGCTTCAATTTAACATATAGAAATTTGTTTACAATTAAATATAAGAGGTATGTGATTTTTTCATAATGTCAATAACATGACATAAAATGGAAGAAGCACTTCTGGAGAGCATGTATCAAGCTTGTAACAATGTTTAGTTTAGATTTACCACAGGAGTTTTCTACCAATGGCTGTTTGAATTTCCAAAACAACTCTTAGGTGTAATAAGAGCTTCCAGTGAGGATTGAAATCATTGCTCACTGAAGAAATGCATTCAAAACAATAATGTATTAAGGCAATTCCTTAATAACCTTTTAGGGGTAGCTGTGCACATGTATGTACCAGATATGCACACACTCCTCTCATGCAGGCAAAGAGCAAAGATCAACATGAGATCCTGCAGATTCTAGAAGTATAGCAAAAACCTCTGAAAAAACAGTAAATTGCAATAAGCATTCAGCACATGAATTACTGGTTTATGGTTGTTTTTGTTTTGTTCTTCCTTTTCAACCACAAGAGTCTGTTTACAATACCTTCCACTTAAAAATTAGTTACATCAAGTGTGGTACCTGTATCCTACTTTTCTTTTTCAAATGAAAACTTAAGCAGAGGAAAGCTTTTCTGGTGTTTGCCAGCCTTAAGTAGTCTTCTCAATTTCTAGAGCACCCCTGGTAACTACTGACATTTCTTTGGAAAAAAAGTCGAAGTTCCTCATAGTTCTCATACAGCACATTGGTGGCTGTAAGTAACTAAAGTTAACACCAGCAGTTTGATTTTTTTTTTTCTTTCCAAAACCTTTATTCAATTCTTCTCCCACATTGGAGGAAGTGCCCTTTCTTTGCATCTTGATTTAGCTGAAGTGTTAGAAGAAACACTCTACTTCAAGCTAAAGTTCTTTCTATACCTCAGATTCTTTGAATCAAATTTCTTAATTCCTCTCAAGAGCAATTTCTATTAATCTGTTTATCTCCAACTCTTATGTCTCTAATTAGCCACATCAGAGATTTCAATTCAATTTGTATTTGCCAGTAACTGGTTTAGCCTTTCCCCCATTGGTGAAAATGCAGAAACTGGTCCAAAAGGACTAACTTCTAAAATATTTGAGATGCAATTGCTACACAAGGAGAAAAATAAAATTCTGTTTCAGAGACTGGAACCAAGTATGTCAGAGAACATCCAACCAGATTTCTCAGATTGTGTCAATATGTTTCCCCTTGTGCAATGTTCAGAACTGCTTTGAACTGCGCATATTTTTGACTGCTCAGCAGCTGGCACATCACCCAAGGCCGCTGACACTCAAATACACAGCTTATCACCAATGTAGCTCAGAAGACAGAAAAAACTGTTGCACGAGTGAGACTGGTACATTCTACACAGCCAACCAGTAAGTGCACAGACGTTCTGTATTTTTAAGTCTCACTATCGTTTATTTGGTGAGTACTAGGACTGTTTTGATAACAGTAACTGTTTTGATAACAGTAATTAAGTGAGAAAATTAACATTTAAGGGGGTCAGAGGGGAATTATCATAGGCATAACAAACATGAACAGCCTTGCTATTTCCTGTGCTTCTAGGTTGACTCTGCAGACATGCTCAGGTCTAGCAGGGTAGACGGGACTGATCTTCTGTGGAGCTTCAGGAACAGCCTGTTAAGATTCTGAAGACATATGGAAGGATTAAGTAACTGCATTTTTCAGATATTTTCTTCAGACTAACCACTGACTCAAGCTGGCATTAAGCAAGTTGAAAGGTTTTGTGCTTATATACATGCTTGTTACATCTTGCCTTGTTTCTTTTACACATGCACAATTGTTCTGAATTTGTATGTTCATAGGAACCTTATTGTAAAAAGCAACCCTGGTAATGGTAGATGAATTCTGTCCCACCAGCTTTAGCTTTTTCACATTTCAGAGCTGTCTTCTGTAGAAAACAAAATGAAGACAAGCAATAAAACAAAGAATTTAGACAACCCACAACATGCTTTCTACTTCTCCTCCTTTTAAGGTGATTTTCCACAGCTCTTTAAAAACCGAAGGTCTCCAGTGCATATAAATACAATTACAGGTTCCAAAAGGGATACGCTATATTCACAAAGAACACAAGAGAAAAGTAGTTTCTAAAAATATTTCTCTGGTTTCAAAGTATGGCATTATGGAAAAAGAGGAACCAGGACTGTCAGTATCTCTCCCTGTGAGAGAGTAGGAAGACAGAAGAAATATTTCACAACCATTAGAGAAGCTCATTACAGCTGGGGGGTTGAGCTGCATCCTTGACTTCTCTCTTTTGTGGAACTATATTGAAATGACAGCCCTATAGTTGCATTCTGTATGGCATGAAATTCACATTTCACCCAATTTCAAACTAGATCTCTGCACTGTGCCATCTCATTTCTTAGCATCCTGTCATGATTACAGAGCAAATGATAACTTATACTGCCTTGCGATCTCACATACCATGATAGGCTTCCATTATGCCTACCTCTCCTCCCAAGGTGAGCTGCTCACCTTTATCACTCAGCATAGGCCCAGGACAGCAAAACTATTCACTAAACTTATTAACATACAGGCCCCTGTATGAACTGGTGCAAAGAACACAGCTGCTACTCAGAGGCCACTAAATTTCCATTTGCAAGACACCCTTTTCCAGGGTTGCAACCACTGTGTTGATGAAGTGCCCCCAAACAGCTGCTTCCAGATCTATTTTCCATATATTCACGCAAGCACAGCACCAGCAGAAAGGAAGGGTCACAAGAGACCTATGGTATGTCTGGTTCTCTCCATAGCTATGGCTGCACTATAGGCTAGAGGAGCCCAAGCTAGGTAGCTAAGATGAACACAGACATGCAGCGGACGTGCAGTGAACACTGCTGTGCCTGCATGGTAGGCACATCTTGCAGAGCCCCTAGGTTTACTGTACAGCACGGTCTCATGCTCTGCTGACTCCTGGAGTACTGTGGAGTCTGCAGCTGCTTTACGTATTGCAGTCTCAGAATACCTCTTCCAGGCAGCAATTTTGAGTAGCTTAATATTAGCTTTGACCCCAGATGCTGGCTTTGGGAAAACAAAACTACCTGGTGACTCCCTTAGATGTTTTTCCCCCCATGAATAGCTTACCCATAGTTTCCTGGAAGGCACTCTATACAGATGGTATTTTTGAAGTATTTCTCTTGTCTGTTTTCTTGAGCACCTCTTTTGATTTCATTCCACACATGCGACCAGTCAGAATATAATTAAGGAGTTAAACTAAGGCACACTTGGTGTCTCCCTCTCTTCTCTAAATATTTTCTGAATATGGAAGTAATATCCCTTTCTTCCCTGTTCATGGATTGCCTTTTGGAAAGAAGCTTGCTTTCATATGCGAATTCCATTTTTGAACTTTTAATCCAATTTAAGATCTATACTCTCTCATACATACCTTCTCAAAAATTTGAGATGAGAATAGTGGGTCCAATCAGTGATCAGACAAAGATTACCCACATGATTAGCTTAAGATTTCCCAATACATATGGAAACATGCAGAGAAGTCCCTTTTCCTACCTCTAACTGTGCCAAATCCTAGAAACAAAAGTAACTTTTGTCTGAAACAGTGAATTTACACAAAACCCAAAAGAAATATCACCCTTCTCAAAGCTTTTCTCCTCCAGTAAAGCATTATTCCCCCCCAACCAGTCCCCACTAAATTATGTGGGGCAGAGGGACTACTGTCCACTACAAAGTAGTGACAGAAAGCAGGTAACTCATGAGAATTTGAGATGCCCAACAAACATCCACTGAAACACTGCCTTAAATTAGAAGGAGTCGATGACTGAATAAGATTCATATATGCTCAGCCATCTGCAGAAAAAGGAATTTTTCAACCCACTCTGTAGTCACACAGCTCAAGCAGCCACTGTCAAACCCCTCCCCCCCAAAAAAAAACCCAAAATGCTAAAACAAGCACAAAACCCACAAAACAAATGAAAAACACACAAACAAAACAAAACACACACCACACACCACCATCAGTTTGTCTAGATAACTGAAGTAGTAGTTGAAATAGGATAATATGTAGATGCTCTGGATGAGCCACCAAATTCAACAGCTATTGCCTCGGACCAGTTCAGGTGCCTTTTATCCTAATTGTGAACAGCTGTTTGAAGAAAAATTTTATCCTTCCTTAACCCTGCTACTGCAGCAAGCTCATGAAATAAGGAAAACAGTTATAAAGTTAGAGCATACTGGGATTTTTAGGTATGACTGACCTTACCTTGAGGGCAGAAGGACAACCACACATGTAATTTAGTATCCTAATACAGAAAAGCTTATTCCTCTGTCCTGGAACAATCTTTATCTTGCCAGAAGGTGAAAGAATGGTAAGGTATCTGGAAGTAAGAGAACCCACCTAAAGCAAGGTACGCCATCTCATAACAGCTGCATGTTTTGTCTGTGAATTATGAAAAAGGCAGAATAGAAAATTTCCCTGGGGAAAATAAGTCCTTGCCAAAGCTTTCTTACAAATATCAGAAAAGAAAAAAAAAATGTTCTTTGAGATCTGACAATATTGAGACCACAGCTTCTTAATTTTGCCAAAGCAAATTTTAGATTGGAGCAGTAGAAATGCATCTTAAAGAGGGGATATCAGGAGTTGTTTCCCCTGAAAAATAGAGTCCCTAAAGGGGCAACATGGCAGAGATACACAGTATAACGCACAGCACAGAAAGTAGGTCAGGAACATCTATTCAACTTCTCATGAAATTACGAGTATACAATGCAACTGGAAGGCTACTAAATTAGAACTGGTAATAGAAAAAGCTTTTCATATAGAGGTTCTTGTAGATACAGTAATTACTGTGTCTAATTACAGCAAGAAACAGAAGGCAAGTACTTAGTAAAACTGCCAGAAAGAACTGGATATTTGCAAGGGTACCAAACACCATCAGAAGTGGTATTTAAATTATTAACTATTTTGAAAGGGTACAAGCCCACAAGTTCTAGGTGATATCTATTACCCCGTAATCGAGAGGAGCACTTCCCCACTGGCAGGTTCTGTGGCTCCCAAGCAGCTCTTTTCACACCTCCCACTGAAGCACAGATCTCAGTCTCTTGGAAATTAATCACTCCAATTAAAAAATGTGGTTTCCATATTCTTGCAAGAAAGGCTACACAATCCATCTGTAAAAGATAATCTTCCATTTTACAATTTTGTTGTGTGCAAGAAAAAAGCTCATTTGTTGTTAAGCACAGCTGAAATACTGGTAGTTCTATTCCAGCCTACTTTACAGTTATTAATAGTATGATCAGTAATGCAGAACTTTGTCACATGCATATTTTACCTCAGCTTCTCAATTTCCATTTCTTGTCAGCACACATAGGAAGAGAATTTAATTTTATTTTCTTTGTTGTTATTATGAAAGAAAAAAATAATCTATAATTAGATTAACATTAGATAAGTTGGAGTGATGGGGTGGGCTGTTAAGCGCCACAACCAAAACCAGTAACTGCCCATTCCATTTACCTTCAATAGAAAATGTTCATTAATCAAATACATAGGTATGGCAATCTAACTTGCAATGTAGTTTCGGTAATAGTCTTCTGAACTTTCAGGGAAGCAAAGAAACACAGGAATAAACATGGTTGTAGAAGTCAGTCCTCCTAAACTTTCAGCTTTATACTCTTGATGTTTTGGAGACAAATGCAAGCACTTAATGTTTTCTGCTTGTTTACATTCAGAAGCGAATCAGCCTGCCCCTAAAACACTGAGGGATGATTAGTTTTCTGAACTCTTGCTAAATCCTGCTTGATTGTTCCCCATTTTTTTTTTTGATTTATTTAAATTTACTGCTATTCCAATACCCAAACTCTTAGCCCAGGAATAGTACACAAAGGACTTACGGCCAACAGTTTAAAATCGATCAGAGACAACGCTTTACCTACCTGGAGGAAGTTAATAGGAAGGTTTCGTTGCAAATGAATAGTCAAGCTCCTTGTATCAAACAGAATAAGCTGAACAACAGTTGAAAGATACTCAACTGAGCAGCAGAAATGTTTCAAAAATATAAATTACATTACGTGCCAAGATTCATTTATTATACATTACACTAAGTTTTAAACAGTTATTTTCATAAAACTCAGAATTGCATATTTCAAGTGACGCAACTCAGTTGTTCACTGGCAAAATTTGAAGTAAATCCTTAGAAAAATACCTCAATACATTTTACCATACAGTGTGCTGCAGTCCAGTTTGTATTAGCCACTGTTGTCATGGTTATCAGTCCCATCAGAATTCATAAGCAAGTTTCTCATTTCCTATCTCCCCACACACCATGAATAATACCAGAGTTCATACCTTACATATTTATTGCCTGGCTCCCGTCTTTGTCACCTTGCAAAGTGGTTTTGTATGTTTGTTTAAAACATTAAACATGCCCAATGTCATGAGAAATAATGCACACTAGAAGAGCTGCATTTGAAAACAGACACTCAGGAAAAACTGTAGAGTAAGTAAAAAGAAAATTCTGCTCTCGCTCAAAAGTTTCATCCTCATGAACTGGCTCTGTAGTTTCCACAGCATGAATAGCCACATAATCCCCAGGTCACTTAATCATTCCGAGAATTTGCTATCTTGGGAAGTGTCACAGAGTATCTCTCACAATTGCAGAATTCAGAGTTTGAATTTGCTTAGTTTGCCATGGGGACTCCATGCAGCTGGTAGAGAATTAAAACAATAAGGCCTCTAAAACAACCAACCACTGTTGTTTGAAGGACCTGAAATTCTCTAGCTTGTTTGCAGGAGGGAGGGAGGAATTTTTTTGTTTGTTGGTTTGGGGTTTTTTGAGAGCATTTTGATAACTCTGCATAGAGATCCTGGAACTAAGACTCACTCAACAGGATAGTAGGGCCCCCTAAACTGAAATCACATGAAAAGCACAACTGAAAGCAGTTCTTCAAAACACACACTACTACCCACCAACTCCACACTTGGCCTATTCCACTCGTCCTATGCACATCCATGCAATACACAGAAGCAGCAGGTATATGCTACCACTAGAACAGCATGTAAAGAAAGGCACAGCGGGATGTCGTTTGTACAGTTGTAGACTGGATTTTGGCATTTTATACTTCCCATAAAACACACAGAATGGTGTCTGTCTTACCGCCTGTAAGTCAGATTTCCTTTCCAATCAGTGAAAACAAACAGGCACTTCTATAAAGTGGTCTGCTTCATCTCCAGGTAAGTATCCTAACATCCTACCTTCACTAGTCCTTAGTAATGTGTAATTGTTCATGCATCAAAGCCCTTACATCATTATTTCCTCAAACTGTACAGTAAATCAAGACCTGAGTGGTCACACAGTTCCTACGAAGTTCAGTCACAGCTCAGACAAGATAGAAGCAAGTTCAGTTCCTCCAGGGAACTGAAAGCAGCAGCCATAGTAATTGGGTACAGTTAGGACATTAAATTGCCCAACCTCTGCAAATTATTATTAGCAATTTCTCCTGAGCTGGAAAAAAGTTAAATACTTGCATATTTTAGAACTAGTATCTGAGATGACAACAAGGTTTAAGTAATCCATCTCAACTTTCTGCTACTGTTTATAGTCTTTGATTTGGGGGTTCTTCCTTGCATGCATAGCATGTGAACGTAAAAGTAAACCTAAGTTAAAGTAGCTGTATCCTAAATGATTACTTAATCATGGATACTTCTGAAAGAAATGTTGAGCTTCAGCATAAACTTAATGAATGGGAGGAAAGAGAGTGAAGTTTCACCCAGGAAAGTCATACAGAAACAGTCAGAAAAGCAGTGAGATGTGTTACTTTCAAAGAGCTCTAGTCTAAGTCACTTTCACCTTTTAATTAAAGTTTGATAGCTTTTGAAAAAGTGTATCCCATTTCATATACTTGGAATCAAATCAGGTATTTAAGTCTTTCCTTTTAGTATTTCCTTACATTCTTGATACTGTTTTTCTTTGGATTCTGATGCGGCAGAAGATTTAGTGTTTTCCTCAACTCTTACTCAATGTCCTAGAAACTGCTCAGTGATAAAACCTGAAAATATCATCTCTCCAAGAACAACATCTGCCACAGCAATTCTTCAAAAGTCAGCAGGGGGTAATGTTTCCCTTCATATACGTGCTCAACTATCACCACCAAACCTTGTTTGATGTTACAAAGAGGACAAGAGATCTAAGACCATGCCATAAAAAAACCCACACACAATTTCTACAATTCAAAAAGAAGTCTTAATATTCTACAGCAATTCAGCATATGTTATAAACCCAAGAAAGTGTTTATCTAAAAGGTAAATTCAGCATTTGAAACCAAATCCTTCCTAGGAAAAACACATTTCTCATTTTCAAAGAAAACTAAGCCTAAGTGGCTAGGTATGCTACCCTTTATTTGTAAGCAAGTAGTAGATGAAGATTCTTTAGAGTACAAAGCCCAGGAAAATAATGAAGTGGGTTTGTTTGGGTTTTTTTTTTTCCTAAACTAATTAAAAATTTAAGTACAGAAGCTATATTAGGAATTATACTGATACTAGTCTACTGACATCCTGACCTATGTAACTCACTGAAAAACTAAAATTCTGCTGAGCATCAAGTTTCTTATAGAAATAAGGAAATGACTCCCAACACAGTTAACTAAAGATAAATTGAATTGGGAGATTTCCTTTACTGTTCTTATCACTTGACAATTATTGCTGCTCTTTATTTCAGACATGAGTAGTCTGAAATAGTATCAGTCTATCTAAATTTAGTCAAAAACTTAGACTTTTTTCCAAAAGTGTTAGGAAATCAAGAATTGCTTTGTTCAAAGAATGAAACCAAATGCAATAAAAAACGGGAAGTTTGTTAGACAGTTTAAGTATCATCACCTGAAGTTGTACAGTCTTTAAAATAATCTCTCATTTCATCCTTCATTTCATTCTGCTTTTCCTAACAGAAGCAGGCTTAGAGAGTGGAGCTACACCTTGGAACTGTACATTTATAACTTCGACATGCTGCCTCTTACACCTAGTGATTTTTTTTTTTTTTACATTTAATAGCACATCATACAACAATGAACTATTCTCCTCTTCCTTTTCTGCAGGCAGAAGTGCCCAATTTCTTAGTCTGCATAACACGTTTGTTTTAACGTGAATAAACATTCAGTCACTGTTCAGTCAGACTTAGTGAACCACCCTCAACACTTTTGCTGAAATAGCTGTTTTGCCTTAGAGGACCCAAGGAAAGTGAGTATTACCCATTTTTCCACCATGTGAGAGGTATAGATCTGTCACTCAGTCAAATCATGGATACTATTAGTTAGATCAAATTCAGAGCCATGTGTTCCCTCCAATTCCACTTCTTGTTCAGGACTCAGGAAAGAGACAGAAAAGAAAAAGCTATTAAGCAATGAGCAAATGGTCTACTACTTACTGACATTTAAGGGTGCCACCAAAAAACAGAGGTTGGCAGAGGAGTAAACACTTTGACAGGGTCAGGCAGAATGTATTCAGCTAAGAAATTTAAACGGGTTTTACATGTGATTAAGTAGCCACATTAAGAATTCCTCACACACACCCCCTTCAAACATTGATCAAACATCTTCAAATAAGAAAATCCCCTGCTCTATGAAAGAAGCATCAGTGTCCATGCTCAATCTTTTTTAAAAATAGAAAGCATTGGGGCCATAAATTTTTATCATGAAAGGATAAGTTTACCACAGGAGAAGCTCACGTTAATGGAACTGTGCCCATATACAGCAGCCAAGAGGCTGACCCCAATTAACTCTGCTACTTCAAAATATGTCTTTAGAAAAAATAATTACTATGTAAATACAATGACTTCTTGTTATCAACATACAGCTGAGGTCTACTCATGGCAGTCATTTCAGTATTATAGACTCCCTAGGTAAACATTAATATGCTGTATTTTATGCAGTGATCTGCACTCTCTGTAAGTACTTTTGACAGATGACAGCTCCTCCCTGTGAGACAGGCTCCGTGGCATTACAAGAAATCTCCTCCTGTTGTTCTGACCAAATAATTCAGTTTCTTCTAAGCAAATGTGAAATTAAAGCCTTACGCTGAAGTGACTGAAGTATACTTAAAGCAGGTATGTACTGAAAGTTGGTCACTTTTTTATACCTTCCATTATGCCTAAAAAACAGAGAAAGCCTTGGACTTAGCAGTTCATCTCCAAATAATTACAACCAATCTTGGTAACACAACTTATTTTACCAAATCTAATTTGCTTTTTAATTATGATGCTAACAACTTACCACATTTCATTTTTGTCTTGGAGGCATGTTTTTCTCCAGCTATTCCAAAAACAACCAGAGTGCACCATGGATGCAAGGGAAACAGTTAAACAAATCTAATACCAGGACAACGTCACTTTTTCACTTCTATATTGTAAAAAATGGAAAAGAACAGAACTAACACGTTACAGACACTGTTTGCTATTTTGATTGTTTAGTAAGCAGTTACCTTCATACACAATTACATTTCAAAACTTCATTCTGCCCATAATTTACACTTTATTTCAACCATGACATTCTGTAACTTAAACTGCATTTTACACAAAAATATACAAGAGTTCCATTTCTTACTTTCCTATGAACTTTATTTCTATTAAAGATATTCAAGTATTTTAAAGGAGAAAAAAATATACATACTCTACATACCAGTTAGTTGTCTGAAATACCTTCAAATACTTCACAAGTATAAGAGTATCATTTTCTTCATAAGCTTAACAAACGAGGATACAAAGAGGTTCACTGATTTGTTGCATGTCATGAAACAAAACTGAGGAAGAGACAGAAATAGAACACAGTTTCCTTATTCCCAGCCCAGGCCTTGTATATTGTTGCATAATTACTATGGCTAACTATACTGCAAGAGATTTCTGGCTGACAGCAGCCGGAAGGTAATTAAAGGACATAAATGAACAATACAAAGCCCCCAGTTGAAGTCCTTAAAATACATTTTTTAAAACCTAAAGAAATTTATTTGGGTTTCATTAAAGTTAAAAAGGCAACTACAGTTTTTACCTCCATTAAATATTGAAACAAGAAGCCTGTGATAAAAACTTTAAGGTTTAAATAATCGTACATTATCTGATACTGTACCTGATCTACAGTTATCAGGAGCCCCAGAGCAACTATAAGTATCTCCCCCAAATCAGTCCTGTGCAAACGTTTTCTGTTTGTAGAGGGGAAAGATATCAAACCGTTCCAAAACCTGTGTATTAAGTATTGTGTGGATACATAGACACAAACACAGCAACCCCCTTCCTTCCTGGGCCTTTGTTTCAACTACAATGATGTCTGACAGGATCCTGACCAAGTCTTTTCCTCAGACCTGTCCTTTAGGAGCTCTGGGAACAGATATTTAGAGAAGCCGTGCTGCTCTTAACCCATCACAAATGTAAAGAATCCAGAAGGAGCAAGCTGGTCAGGGCACTGCTGAGAGCCAGCTAACATCAGCTAAAGCAGAACTGAAGAGAGCACCTGTTCCATTGCATCTTCTGCACTGTGATTGCTGGGCTGCAGCATCTACTGAAGACATTATGTAATGATAAAGAGAGATATTCACTTCCCTCCCAACATGAAAAAACAGCCAAAAAGAATTACTATTTATAGTTATGGAAAACTATGGAAAACTAGCTTGTTCCCTTCTGCATCTGATGCTAAAAAGGAAAGCTTCTTTACTAACATAGTTGCTGAGCATGCCATCAGAAAAAACTGCATGGAAATACGTCAGCGACTGAGGTATGAAATTTGGTCTTTATTTCCTTCTATGTAGTCAAGGGTACTATACGTTCGGTGATCCATGTATTACCTTCCAAGGACATGCTTAAAGCCTGAGGACAAGACTGTGTGGTTAGGGGTAAACTTGGTACCTCTGTGTGTGCCTGGTGACCACCTCTTAGGACCAAGCTCAGACAAATGCAACTTCAGAGAGGTTCTGTATCTCTCCTCTGAAAGTTGTCACCAGCTGCTACAGACCAATATTTACAGTTTGGCAAACTCGCCTACAATCATAAAAGGCATTTATTTCTACATGATAACACGAATATTCCACAATTATCTAAATCTTTCAGTTGTGCCTCACATGTCCTTCCACTTAGTTATAAGATCAGTAGTTCATCACTGTGGCAAAGTTAAGATACCTGACATGGAATGTTTTAAACTGAAGATTCCTAGTTTAGCAAGTTCTCCTTAGTTTTACTCCTACAAATTCAGTTAAGCAGCACACAAATGCCCTCAAAGCCCATAACAAAGTCACCCAAGGAAATTCATTGAATGCTCTACTGAACATGGTACAATCTCATCCAAAAGGACTAGATCTTTTCTTTTGTCATTCATTTCTACAGCTTCAGGAAAAGCAAGTAGCCAGAGTCACCAGAGCAGAAACCTGTGTTCTATTTGACAAGTACAACAGAAATTCAATGTAAAAACATCATTACACAAACTCTCATCGTAAAGATTTGCACAAAAAGTGCTTAAACTAGAGGTTTATGATTACCTTCACACAGTTTACTTACCATTACTTTGCTGCAGTTGAATCCATTCAAGTGTGTACATAAAAAAATATCCATTTTGAAAGCAATACAATGGAAAATTAGTTTCCATGGCAACCTGGCAACTGTGGGACATTTTGGCGGGGTTTATTTGTTTTTAATAGATGGGGGAAAAAAATATCATAATGCTGTCCCCAAGCTTAAGTTTCATTTCAGAGTTGCTTATATTAAGCCTTAAGGCAGAAATTTGTGGTAGAACTTCATGTATTTTTATCTTTGAACAGTGTAAGGCTTGTTGCAATCAGATAAGCTTAATCACATAAGATCTGACTAAGCAGAGGACTAATGATATAGCTATAGCAGACCACTCCTTAGTTACTTTTAATAAAATGTCTTTTAAAAAATCTGGAAATAATTAAAGAAGTTCCAAAGCTTGAACGTTCAAATTGAAATATATCATTAAAGCACTCCACAATTAATAAAATATATTTATTTTCCATTACCATAGCATTAGTCATTTATCTTAAACAGAAGAGTTCATGCCTTCAAGTGTAAAAACCTAGGAAGAAATTCATGGTCTAAACAGTACAGATTCTGAAGCGAACGTCCTCAGAACAACACTTCAAGAGTTACAAGTTAAACAGATACCTACATGATACCCTTCTACAGTGAAATGACTGGCACTCCCCAGTGAAAGCCACACGAGCATAGCATACCGGAGAGAGTCCAACCAAGGGTCACAAAAACAATGAAGAAACAGCAATGAGGAGCTAAATAAAACTTGCAGCAAGAAATGTTGGTCAGCAAGGTGTAGTAACAACATGTTTTAACAGCCTTGCAGAATGAAACGCTTGTCAATATTCACAGAGTATAAAGCTTTATGACATGTAGTAAAAGAAAGAAGTCATCCACCGAAGTCTAACCTATGCTTGCACTTCTTTGCAGAAATAGGCAGGGGGGGAAATAAGACAAGAGAAGTAGCAGTGTTTCTTAAAGGATATCCTATATATTTGAGTAAGTGGTTGCTTTAAATGTAAGTTCTACTATGGCTGTGGAAAAGAAAAAGCACACATTGCATTCCTTCCAGAGTAGCTCAAAAATGTAGGACAGCTTCCATGTTTCATGAAGAAAAGTTATAGATTGCTACATTGAGCACTGTCTACTGTAACAACAGAACAACTGGTCTCTGCAAAGAATTTGTGAAAAAAAGAGACTGGCATTTATTCCTCTGTAAGATAAAGGCGCTCTTATTTTACAAAAACATTGGCATAGACTAATAAACCCAGACAGGGAAGATCTCTAACAGGGCTCATCTCTATCAGAGTTGTTATTCTAAAATACAAAGATTCTACTTCATTTTGTCAATCATTTGAATCATCACGGGCACAAACAAGTCCAGTACAAGAAAAGTGACAACACTATATGTACATTGACACAGCAAGAAACACTAGGCCCACTGGAAAAAAAAAAAAAATCACTACAACTGGTTTTGAAAACTAGCGCATAGGAGTTTATTCTGTGGAGAGAAATGCAGGCACAGTTTAATTTTAAAAACAAATCTCAAAGCTCTTCTAGGACTTTTAGAAGCAGTCATTAAAATTAACTGAGAATCTACAGTATTTTCCTGAGTCTTTGTAGCTCTCGGTAATTATTTCTTTTCACTAGCCTGCTTTTATGAGTTTAAGTGGTTTTGATTAACACAACATTCATTAATATCAAAAAAGCAATTTATGCAGGAAAGAAATTGTCTGCTAATTACCAGAGAAACTGCCAATCATTAGTTATAATACTTGATATCAAAATAACTCATTAAAACAATATATACTTGAAGTAACACCAGTAATTTTTTCCAAAGATCCAGTTTTATCATACAGTTATTTCTATGAATTATTAAAAATATCAATTTTTTTAAATAAAAAAGTTACATATGTTTGGTTTTACAGTAAAAAGCCAAGTTCTCCCTTCTTTCTCTGGTTTTGGTAAGATCAAGCATCTTCACTAGTATTACTTCAGAATCAGAAATCGTTAATAAAGAACAAAACTCATTCCATTATTTACACGTCCAAATTAATTTAGACTAGCTGAAAACAGAAACAGTGTTTTGCATTCTGTGAAATATCAGAAGACTGCTGCTTACCAGAGTGAGATGGTCCATGGCAGGCCCTGATTCCCCACGTATCAGCCTGCCATGAAGCTTGCCCTAAAACACTCTTGCCTACCCTAGTACAGCAATCTTCTGTTTATGCTGCATGAAAAAAAACAAGCCTCAGCCTATATACGCATTTATTAGATTGCATGGTCAAGAATGCAGTGGAGGTTAATTTAGAATTAATTACATGTACCTTACACAAGTGTTTTGACAGTATATGCAAAGCATTTTCAAGTTTAATTCTTAAGTTCTCTCATATCTGATTATTTTTCTAAACTTTCTCAGCAATTACCTGGTGCAGCCTCAGGCCAGACTTTCTGCACTGACATTTGTTGATGGACAGAATTGATGTAGCTCTCAGAGTATGTTTCACACCATTCCGCCAGTCATCGAATCATAGAATCCCTTGCTTGGAAAGGACCTTAAAGATCATCAAGTCCAACTGTGCCTGACCACTACTAAACCATGTCCCTAAGCACCTCATCTACTCATCTTTTAAATACCTCCAGGAATGGTGACTCAACCGCCTCCCTGGGCAGCCTGTTCCAAGGCCTGACAGCCCTGTCCGTGAAGAAATGTTTCCTAACATCCAACCTGAACCTCCCTGGCACAGCTTGAGGCTATTTCCTCTTGTCCTCTCCCATGTTACTTGACTCACACCCACCTCACTACCAACCTCCTTTCAGGTTGTTCTAGAGAGCAATCAGGTCTCCCCTCAGCCTCCTTTTCTCCAGACTGAACAACCCCAGCTCCCTCTGCCACTCCTCACAGGACTTGCTCTCCAGACCCTTCAGCAGCTTCGTTGCCCTTCTCTGGACACGCTCCAGCACCTCAATGTTTTTCTTATACTGCGGTGCCCAAAACTGAACTCAAGATGGCACCCAAGATGATTTGTTCCATGATCTTCCCCAGCACGGAGGTCAGACTGACAGGTCTGTAGTTCCCTGGATCCTCCTTCTGGCCCTTCTTGTAGATGGGTTTCACATTTGCCAACCTCCAGTCCATTGCGACCTCCCTGGTTAGCCAGGACTGCTGAACTGTAATGTACCTGCAGTCATACATATAGGTTCCTTGTTTTGTGACATGGGGCCAGTTTAAGGCATACATGTTGGGGATGGATGTGGGTGGAGATCTCTAGACCACAGAGACCATTATTTCTAATACAATAGAACCTAAAGGCCTCAGGAGTCCAGCAGGAACTGGACATGCTAGACACTGAATATATCTGATGATAGCTTTTAAGCCATTGCTATTGATGTCCTCCGAGAACTCTAAAAACTATTATATGAAAACATTATGCTATATTGGAGTTAATTTCAAGTCTTCCCCATACTTTGAGTCAAAAGGCACTTTTCTTGGTACTTTCAAATGCTTCTCTTGGTATAAGCAGTTATTAGGAAGAACTGCCTTTGCAGCTGCTTTCTGTCACCTTCCAAGCTGGTAGTGAGAGGAACCTGAAGGCAGGCACACTCTACCTCAGCGCCCGCCCGGCAGGACAGAACTGAAGCAAGGGGAGTATGTCTGCACCAAAGCCAAGCTCTTGTACACGCACCAGAGTAGCAAGAGCATGCAAACAAGACAGACAAGTTAGCACAAGCAGTCCTGGATGGGCATCTGCCTGTGAATCATCTGTCTGTTTTCACTTCCCCTCCTGCAGCTCCTGCCTGAGATGCTTCCACTTTCACAACTCCAAACTGACTTCCACAAATCAGTCCCATTGACGTCACTCTCTCTGCAGTGACCTGCTGCAAGGCATGTGAGAACTGGAATAGGAGAGCTAGAAATAAGGACATTATTTGGGGATTACCTGAGGAAGAGGTTACAAGAGGGCTGAGCACACCTGTTTCGCTCAGGCTACAAAGGCATATGGCAGCCCAGCACATCAGCAGTACACGAAGTGCCTGCACAGAGAACAAACCGGAGCACCTGCCTTCCCAGTCAGTCTGTGCCAGCTGGATGGACTGGATGTTACTTCCCTCTGAAAATGGGGAAATAACACCTCATTTCCACTGCCCAGGACTTTGAAATAGCTAATAGAGAGGCTGCTGCTAAACCACAGACAAGGTGATGCTCCCAATTCATTTCTCTTCCCACATTCATGGGCCTACGCAGAATATGACAACTGCCAGAGGTCCCCTGTACCCCTTCTTCACAAATCCTCCTTCCATTGCCTCCAGATCTGCCCTCTCAAATACTTCCCTTGACAGTTTCAAGCTCCCACTCCTCAGTGTCTGCTCTCTGGCTTCATCTTACCAAATTCTTTATTTTCCCCATCACTTTTCCCTTCTAGTCTGTTCCCACTTTGTACTCTGCACATAGTTTGGAGATACAACTAACAAGTCATAGATGTAGCTAATAAAGGAAGTTTCAATGGAGGTGAAACATCTGAACTTGAATAGTGGTGGACTGCAAGGTCCCCTTTTATTTGATACAGCAGCATCAGAAGTAACGGTTAAGGATAAGAAATAACTGTCAAGTGCTGCTCAAAACCAAACCTTTTGTTTTCTTGTAACTATAGAGAACATATCTAATTTTCAGGTCAACTGGGAGAGCTAACAGGTTGCCCATATAAACCCTGAAGGACAGAGAATCCCACTGCTAATCTGGAACATAGAACAGTGTTGACACCTTAATAAACATGAGGAAAATAAGCAATTTAAAAAGAAATTTGAATATTTAAGCAAGCTATTAATCTTGTAAAAGCAGCTCTTCTTACAGAAGATATGTACATGCTAGAGTCAAAAAAGTAAGTTCTCTAGAATTACTGTGGAAAATCTAGAAATAAGGTATTGTCAAAAAAATACACTGGTCTTGCTGAAAAAATTAATCCAAATCCTGCATTACGGATACTACTGCAGTCTTCCTATCAAGCAGAAATATCAATGGGAAATAAAGGCATTTCATAAATACCTTAGGATAATGGGACATTTAAGCAGAAACTCTAATTTTACCTTGTCCATTACCCTTTCTCTTTTGCTTGCTCCTCCCTCTCAGCAGCTGACAAGCTTCTAATCTAATTGACAGAAATGGGTAATCACTTTAGTTTTGTTTAGGTACTTGAGATCTGTCTCAAAGTCTGCTTTTGATAACAAGGCCTTTATGTTTCCAAACCTTAAAGAAGCTTAAATAGTAACAGAAAAAAGGACATTTGACAGTACCACTTCCTTTTTTTGCAGCAAGTATTTTCAAACACCTTTTATCAGTCCCCATTTGCCCCCCCCCAAAAAAAAATCATTGGCTATTCACACTGAATACAATTTGTCACAGCAAACTAATGCAATGACGATTTATTCATACACTTAAAGACTACTGGGCACAACAGCTTGAGAACCAAGACCACTCTCTCCAGGCTACACAAAAATTACGAACAGTTCACGTATGGCACATTCACATCATGTTTAATGTTGCATAGCAAAGTCAACTGTCAAACCTTTAAGCCTGTCTAAGTATTTCCCCAGTAGCAGTGTCTAGAGAATAGCAAAAAGACTATTGATCCTGTTTCTTCTTTCAATAACCTAACAAGACAGGGCAAACAAACACTCAGTTCTGTTACTACACCTAACTGCTTTTGACACTGATAGCATCTCTTGTCCACATGCCTAAGACTGAAAAGGTTAAAAGAAAACTATACATTGCACCACAGAATTTCCATTTTTATGCATTTATTTTGAGAAATAAGACCTTAAATTTTAGCCACAAAACACATAACTGGCCTTTATGTTGATTACTTACCATTACACATTGAAAACAAAACACTAATTTTTCCTCAACATCTTTTTAAACTCTTCCTGGCAGACACATGTCAAAAATCTATCCATGCTAAAGCCCAGATACGCTGAGCACACAGCCAGTTAAAGTAAATAGAGTATCCAAGCTCTCCAGAGATTTAGCAACTCTCTCTTTAGGGTCTATCAAGAAAAGCTGTAACTTATCTTAATCCAGGTACTACTACTTCAACCTTGCAGTGGCACATGGCTGGCATATAGCAATCTGCTACTTGGTGACACAGTCTGTACACCATTGAACAAAAAAATAATCTCCATTTGACACTAAAAAACAGCTGACAGCATGCGATTTGCACAAGACACTAATAGTAAATGGTTCAAAAAGGTAATGTTTTCCTTAACTAATCTTCATAATATACCTTATTTTGCCAACTGGAAAGTAGAAACTTTATAAAAAGGACACAATACCAGAAATCTTCCCCTGTATCAGATGATACCCAGTCAGACTTCCCCCATCCCATCTAACTCTGAATGCTCAAACGTAACTAGCTTTAAGAAAATTGTTTCCATGTACACTGTTTAATTGCATTGTCTTCCTAATATCCTGAAAGCAGAATACTAGGCACTAATTGGAAGAAGGTGGATTGTTTTGTATTTTGTTTCAGGGATCTTTTCTGTTTTGTTTGATGTTGTGTTTTGGTTTTGGGTTTGGGGTTTTTTTTAAAAAAAGATATTATCTTGTGTTGTGCGCTTGTTCTGTCAGATTCTTTTGCAAAGAAAGAGGAAAAGAAACGAGTGAAGAAATGCTGCCTCTGAAGTACATCTTTTGTACCCAACAGATGAAAATCAAAAGAGAACATAAATATTTACTATAGAAAGCTTAAGAGTGGGAGCACAAGTATTCTACTTCTGTTAAATAAATTATCAAAACCAGTAGTATTCTTAAAGAATTCCTAATATTTCTGAAGCTTCTGTAGCATGACAGCATAGAGGAAGTAGTTTGACAACTTAGCACTGTCTCACCTTTAACTGGGAGCCTCATGACAATCCTCTAGGATGTCCAAGGGCAGCCTTGGGACCTCCAGACACGACAGGGGCAATCCAGCAAACTTCTAAACCCCACACCTATACCGATTTCATGGAGGCCCCCCCCTTACACATCTCACAGTGGAGTCCGCACAACCATTTCCCGATGCCAGATCCCATCATCCTAACACAGCAGATACTTTTTCAAATGCTGGAACATGTAGGCATTCAATGCTCTTAAGAGACTCTGTGCCTCGCAGGCCAAAGTTCCCACTTCAGCATTGCCAAGTCGCTGTAGTCTGTCTAACAAGCAATAGAGCCAGCTAACAACATCACGCTCATCCAGACAATGTTGCAAGAATATTCATAGCTGACTATATTTAGATCAAATGCACAGACAATGCCTGCTCAGCCTACTTTCTTCACCTGCCCAGACAATCAGCAGAAGACAGTCCAAATAGTCAAATCACCTTCTGGAAGATGTCATTTCTTGCAGGTTTTACTGAAAGCACTGGAAGCAAACACTGAATTAAAACTGAATATTCTTCAACCATCCGCACAGCTTCTGCGGTACCTCCCCATTCCATCCTGTTCACTCAGGTAAACCAAGCCTGTGAGGACACCAAATACATACACTCGTTTCCCGAGATAGACCGGTGATGAGAGCTCTAAAGTCGAGACCCTCTTCTACTATGAGGTGATGGCGAGTTGCACTAAGCAACACTTATGTATATGGACGACAGTGCCAGGTACAGATGCATTCTGAGCAGCATTTGCAGAGTTGCAAAGTGGCTTTGTACAACTGATAGTATGAACACTCACTGCAACATGGGTACTGTCAGGATCAGCTGGAAGTGTGCCATGGCCTCAGGTAGGTATGGCTTCTCCACAGTCTTCAGATGCAATGGAAAAAAGCAGCAGACACATAACATTTTTGTACACAATTAATGCATTTTTAAAAGTACAAGATAAAAAGCAATCCACTGGCACTTTCATACCAATACCAGAAGTAATTTAAGACTTTTTTAAAATTTAGCACCTTAAAATCCATGTGCACCCAAATCACTGCATCATGGTTGCAGCTGTGGACAAAAACAGGACAGAAGCTTTGGAAACTGATAGCAGCATTTAGAAGTGAGAAGTCACAGAACAGCCAACTCTTGTTCTTTAGTTTTCATCAGCCAGACGTAACTCCAGAGCCATCTCAGCTATGTCAGAGGCTACAAGTACACAAGCGTTCAGTCAGCAGCGACAGCCTGCTTTTCAGCGTGCTGCTTTACAAACCAGGCACTGAGGTCATGTAATTTGGACATAGTGAGCGGATTGGTAGTAGATGTGGGAATGTAACTCATTACCGGAGACTCCAACCACATCGGGCTATTAAGGGATTCAATGTCAAAAGCATTTACCGTCTGTCTCCAAGTCAGATTTATGATCCATGTTTCCTTTTCTCTCAATTTTTCATGTTGAAAAGATATGAACAGAGATAAAGAACTTCAGCTGCATATTTTGACAGTTTAAGGAATACCGTCACACCCCAATAGCATGTCAGTGCTACCTGGACACTTCCCAGTGGGGATAACCACCAAGATCTCCTGCAGAGGAGAGCTCCAGCGTAACAGAACAGAACTACACAGCTGAAGTTGTGTCTTACAATCTGAAGTGTATGAGCCTAGTTGGGGAAAGCAAGTGTGGAGGTGCAGACACCATCATCCTCTGTTCTTTTCCAACAAACCCATGCTTGAATAGCTGATGAAAATTCAAATGACTACAAGAACCACAAAGACACCAAAGCTATCTACAGCATAGACCTTACCCATGTGATTTCATTTCTTTTTTACAAAAGGCAATCCTGAGATGCCAGAAAATGAACAAAACCTACATTTGCAAAGGGAATGGAAAAACAGAAGCAGGTGGTCAAGTAGCTAAGCTGGCAGAGCATTTGGACAGTAGCCGAATGGCCTGAATTCGGTCTTTAGTAAGGTCACCAGTGTCTCCCACAGTACACACAGCTGCATTACTTAAAAATTTAAATTATATTTGTGATAAGAAAACAGCACTTTCAAAGACATATTTAAGACTACAGAAGTGAACTATAGAAGAGAACAGGCATTTAAACATTTTAAGATTATCCATTGTGATTTGTCGATAAAAAGGCCACCTCAGAGATTCTATAGGTGAGTTTGTTGTACTTCTGCTCAGAGTTCACGATCACACAGGTTCAACTCCTATCATTCTCTGCAACAGCCTCTTGTCGTGGTATTTTGGGCAGTGCTGGTATACATGTACTGACACACACATTCACCCTGTTTGCTAACTAAATGTGTCTGCAAGTAGCTCCAGAAGACTCGCTCTAAGCAGCAGCCTTAAAAAAAAAAAAAAAGTCCTGCAGTGTGCAATCACACTCATTCATCACTTTCTGCCCTTCTGAACAAATACATACTCTTCATTTCATTTAATACATAGTATTTTTGGTACACAAGTTCTGTTAGTCTCCACATTTCACTGAGGTGAAATGAGGTGGCACAGGCAACACAGGGAATGCTAATCTTTTGTACAGCAAACAAAGCATTTCTTTTAAAGTCAAGTGAACATGTCATTTAATCAAGATAGGGTTTGCCACTTGCAAGTTCACTTAGAAATGAAATTCTAACTTTATTCCCATAAGCAACAGGACACTGACAGAGTCCACTACCTTGGTGAAGCAGCATTAAATAACCTCTTACAGGTAAGATCTGTAGTGCCTGCATCTTTCAACATCAACCACTGTCTCTGTCATCTGTAGGTCATGTAAGCAACTGAATCCCTGAGCTGCAGCTAAATACTGCCTATTCCTAGCTAATGCACCAGTGCCTCAATGCCTAGAGCCCATAATACAGGAAACAGCATTATGCCATGAGCTCTCAGTTCAAGCACTCTTTTCTGGTCACAATTAAATATTGAGCCAAAAGTTTCCAAGCAGCCTTCTGGAAGTGAGAAACTGTATGTTCAGGAACAGATCAGAGAGGAGCAAACCCTTACTTAGCACCACAGGACAGGGACTTTTGATTATCCCAAAGCTCATTAGCAACATTCAAGAATCTGAGAGTTGTTATCTAGCAAACTAAAACCCGCATGACCTACAAACTCAGATAAATACAACTGATTACAGAAAGCTCAAATCTGAGGTCCTTACCTAAAACCACATACCTAAACAAGATACCACAAAAATTCAAGTTGAATCAAGCACTGCAAAATCTTGACATGGTCTTGTTTCTGAAATGTGCTTTAGTAAGATCCAGTGAGCACCACAAATAATGTTATATATCCTTTCCAAACCATAATCCCCAACAGCACATTGTCCAGTAATGACTGCCCAAAAGATCTGCTTTCCACCACCATCTTTATTCTGTAAGCTTTACAGCAAACCTTAATTACAACTTCCCTACCGGACAGGCAGGCACCAGATGCCAGAGATACCATCAGTGGAGCATACAGCAAGCTTCTCAGTTCATATTTTTCGTGCCTTTTACTACAGTCATCACTCCTCCTTGCTCTCCGTGCCTGACTACCAGCTTTCCCCTCTGTCAGTTCACTATTAAACCCTTTTTCAAGTCCCACTTCATGACCTGATAAAAGGACATAGCAATTTTCACCTCTTGCCCCTGCCTGTCACTTAGGCTCCATAATCCTTCATCCAGTCTCTTCCCAAACCCAGTACTGACCATCCTCTATTGCATTTGCCAAGTCTAGCTTCCTAGGCACATCTGTCCCAGTCTCCCTTCATTTCCAACTGAAGCTGCTGCAACAACCTGCAAGCTTCTATATTTTCAAGAGTCCCTCCAACAAATTACAAATAAAAAGACACTTAACGTGCTTTCAGTTCACTTACTTCATGACTTATAGCAATTCACCTTTGCAAGATTAACAAAGCAAAGAGTTTCTAAGTATAGAGTTTGTAAGTAACTGCAAAATAACTGGCCTTAAGATCTTTGTATGTATCTCTGCACAATTGTACGGATAATTTTTTTTCATATTATCAGAAATAACTGATTTAGCCTGAAACTAATGTTGAACAGAAAATACAGAAAGGATCTGTTATTTGGGAGAAGCACATGGATAATTTAAGTAGGGGGAAGGGTTGAAGTTCTGGTTCTAAGTCATTATTGTAGGAGATGTTGGAAGAGCCAAGTGCCAGAAAAGCCTGCCAAGTGCTATTCACCCACACATGCACAAGCATATAATGCTGACTTGAAGAGAGCTCGATACGAGATTACAAAGCAAGTTACATGAAATCCTGCTCCATCTTTAAGCTTGGAGAATTTAAGGTATTTAAATCAGGTATGCTACACTGTTTATGTGCTGCAGCATTTTGCACTAGCAGTGTCAGTGTTTCAGTGAGACATCTGAAGCCGCAGCATTCCTCCCACCTCCCCGGGGCCTGCACGACATACCACAGGCTGCAGAAATGCCTTCACACATCCGTTAAGTCAACATCCATACAGAACACAAATTTCTTTTTAGCTAGTATGTAATAACTAATGCTAGGAAAAAGTCGAATAATGTTATGGTTGAACAACACACTGATGAATTTCTGGAGCTGGAGTCCTGTACAGGGGAAGAAAAATGACCGCATGATGAGATTACCCAGTATCCAACCTTTGGAGCTAAAAAGCAGCAGAGCCAGGCCTGCCCAAACAGATTTCCTATTAAATATAGATCTGAGGAGACCAAACTATTCTTTTCCAAACTACTTATGTATTTTATCATTGTCTTATCTACCCTTCCATACAAGGTATCACCCATAAAACACTTCCTTTTATAAACTGATATTGTAGATTTGTTAAATACATAATAAAAAACCCACCAAGTTGCATGTATACAGCTGTGAAGGCTAAGGGTTATCATCTAAGCTGTCTTTCCAAAAAGCAACAGTAATACCGATGCCTGATAACAACTATCTGCCCCTTAAATTTTAAAGGTTACTTCAAGGATTCAAGACTTCATGGGGAGAAGTATTAACATCTTCAGACAAGTTACATATTTTAAGATCATGCTATGGAACTCTTCATAAACAGAATCCTGGATTTGAGCCATCCCAATCATTATCAGACATATGATAGCTCTTTTCTCTCCCCTTCAGCTCACAGTTCATTGTGTTGGGGCTGAACAGCAGGGACATACAAATTCAAAACCTTGTGTGAAAACTAGTCAAAAACACTCAGCAATTGCAAGTGTGTCACAAGCAAGGTTACTGCCAACTTGAAGAAACTTGGAAAAAAATACAGAGGTTATATATCACATTCCAGTTCCATTTCTCATACATTTCTGTACAGGAAGAACACCCATCACACACTCCCATGGGGTGTTTTAGATTAAAAAAATGCTTTGAACACAGTAAAAGTTCACAACTACTCTAATTAAAAAGGGGGAAGACACCCAAGAAAATGTCTTTGCTATGATGAACAATATGTATGTGATCCCCTAGCTTTATAGCTACTATACCAGAGAAATTTAAGGATGCTGTTGCATGTTCAGACATTAGTAAGTCTGGTATCCCCACAGATCATAGGCAAATCAAACAATTCCTCCTGTGCTAAAGGTGCTTGTTGTGTCCAAGACTTATTTCAGTACAAAACAGACATTGCATAATTAACAAAAGAGCACTTTCTCTAAGCTTGAGTCCAAGTTTTTGGACCTAAAGGAGTGGACAGGCAGAAGTCAAAAGAACTGGGTGACAGGAGACAAGAGCCAGAAGAAGGGAACATGACTCTGGCAGCACAGGATGCCCAGACACTCCACTGATGGTTTCCAGGAAGGCTATCACAGATACATCCACAGCAAAGGAGAAAATGAGACAAGACTAGTAGATACCGCTGGAAGGAACAAATGCCAAGGCTTTTTCCTCAGAATGATCCCCAGAACTACCCTGACTGAACACACAGTTGCAATGCTCAAGAGCCATCATTTTATGAGAAGTAGCAGTTCTCATTAATCTGAGGGTATTTAAGTTAGCATACAATAATGTGGTTGATAGGCGATTATAAAATATGTATTTTGATCATATCAGGCAGAAGTGTTTATTTTTCTTTCCCATATTACTACATTGAAAAGACTCAAAAGTTTACCTGTTCACGTTCTGGATGCAGCAATGAGACAGACCTCTCAAAAGGATGTTAGGAGTATCACATCTGTGCTCATTTTACTTGACTTTGTTCCTTACATCTCACTGAACTCCTGCTGTGCATTCACCAGTTCTGGGTTCTATCATTGTTCTACCTTTTTCTAGAAGTTTTGCTCCATGGCAAAACTAGACAAATTTTACATCCGCAGAACTGAAGTTGCACCTTTAGAGTTTTTAGTTTCTAATCTTGTGACACTCAAACTGTTTTAGCAGCCTGCTCAGAGTCAACAAGAATCAATCCCAACTTCATGTCCAAAATATGTGCTTGGACAGTTCTGCTTGTTGCATGTGGAGGCAACGTTTGAGATAGTGAGGACAGGCAATTGCTTACTAAACAGCCTCTAGAATAGGAAAGCACTTACTGCCAGGCTATGCAAAGTGCTTAAATTAAGACAGTATCTCAACAGCACTAGCAAGTAGGAGTAACCTAAATGTTGTAAAAGAATTTTAGAACTAACAGTGGGTTCAGTAAACAGCACACTCATGAACTCAGACCAAACAGCTGGATGAGAAGACATGCTATTAAACTGAACTACTACTTCAGCTCATTATCTGTATTCCTATTACACCTCATCTGATGTGCTTGAGGGTTTGACAGAGCAAGGCAGCTTCCTTTGCACCAGGGCTAGCAGCTGCACAGCAGCAAGCCAGTCACCCCTCACCAGCCAAGGAAGCTAGTGCCTTCAGAGTCAGTGGCGAGTGGGACCTGTGGCTCGCACCCCTGCAGCCAGGCCCTGGCAGAAGCAGAAAAGCCCTGACAGTTGGCAGCACCGGCACAGCACAAGGAAGCACCGGTACGTTGCAGCTTTGAGCAAGACACTTGAGAAGTGCTGGGGTCCTGCCATCTTTTGTACTCCTAGCTGCACCCTCCCTCGCCTCCCCCACGCTGGCACACATACTTTGGCAAACAATCCGAGCCCAGCTAGAGGTGCTGAACCAGTAGAAACCTCTCCCTGCCAAAAAAAAGTGATTAGTTTTCAGCCAGATCAGCTCTTCTCAACTGTTTATCACAGAAGCTGTTATAATGGAGCCGGGAGAAGCGTACGGCCAGAGCTGGGCAAGCACCAGAGCTGGCCTGGCCACGGTCCTGCTGCTCCCCAGACAATTACGTTCTGCTCGCCAAAGTTTCTCCACGCACACACACTCAAGACAATATGCTACCCTGAGTTTCCTGAATTACTTTAACATATGGTACTGTAGCTGTGCATATTACTATCCAACACAAACGCCATTATTTTTACATACAGTCTCCTATTTGTAGACTGCGGAGTGCTTTTGAGGTTCTGCGTAAGGTACGTAAAAACATAAATGGCATTTTACAGAGGTCATTAAAAACCCAAAGTAATGAGAGTTCTGCAAACAATAAATCCCTTCATAGATTAACTAAGAGATTCTAAATTGCTAGTTTCAAAGAGTCCATTCCACACTTACCAGCTAAATAAGTTTACTCTGGACCTCTGCTTCTCTAAAAGCAAGCAGCTCCCCATCAGTCCAGTCCCTTTCTACTTGGTCATTATTTCACTGAGGAACCCAAAGACAGGCAAAGCACGCTGGTAAAGACCACAGATGCATCAGCTGCATAACCACATTTACACCTCAATTATGCTGTTAACTGGCTCACTCAGAGTGAGCTAGAAGCAATACTTATCAATAGACATTCAAACAGATCTTTAAGAGTCATCATGAAAGCATGTGTGATTTCTAATGTTACAGTTGCACTTTTTCAGTTTACTGGGTTACTTTTTCTGATTACATTGGGAAAAGAGGTAATCACGTAATTTGTGCCTGTTTAAAGTACAGAGGTTAGCTGTCATTATCTCAGTCATCTTTAAAATTGTTATTTAATATACCTATTAAAACCACATTTTTAAAAGCATTGCTATTCAAACCACAGCCTATTCAGTAGGACTGTGTCTTTGCTAAGGGAAACAAAAACACTTTCTTCTGAATGCAAATACATTAAACCCCATCAATTCTCACTCTTAAAGGCTTCCCAGTGAATTTTCTGAACGTAAACAAGCATGACCACACTTAAGCTTGAAGATACAAAAGCAGCAGATGTGGTCTAACACTGAACAACAGACAGGTAGCAGCAGCAAGACTGACTCCACTCATCCTTCATGCTGTCAGGAACAGTTTCAAAAGAACAAGTTTTAAGTACTTCTAAAGCACATTATAATTGCTCAGGCTGAGATAAAGCTACTATTTATATTTTAAAAAACCAAACAATAGTGTTTGCCAGAAGCAACCACTGGCAGTACCTTAAAAAAACAACTCTGCAGGTGACTAGAGTGATTTCCGTATTACCCTGTCTCTGAAGCTAAAGAGCCCATTACCTCAGATTCTTCTGAATATTGTTTATCATGTTACATGTCCAAATCCCATCTCTAAAGAAGATTAAACTCTAAAACTAACAATTGCCTCACATGCAAGAACACCACACACTACCCTGGAAAAAGACATATTATTCTGATATTTTGCCTATTTTCAGCATCTTTCAGCCCATTTGCTCAACAGAGTTGAGCACTCGGAATTACATGTGGCCCAATGAGAAGAATTTTAGCTTTTGGATCTTGTTATTCCAAGTGGAAGAAAGGATGTAATGAAATGTCATTTTGGCTTGAGTTATAACTAGCTATTTAGGGTTTTTTCTGATACGGGTGGGTGGAGGAAGAAAAGTAAGTATAGCTGCAGTAATGAACTCTGTACAGAACCGACACGTGTTCTCTTACACTGAAATAGAAGAACAGGGATCTTATGTTTTCCACCTTAGGATTTCCTCTTTTTTTGTCTGAAGTTTTACAGACCAAAAAAAAAGGAAGGAAGCTGGGGGCAGGGGGAGGGGGAAGGTAGAGGAATAGGGAAGAGACAGATAAGTGAAGAATGTTTAAGAAGTTTCCACAATTAACCATAAATAACACAGCAACTCTGCCAGCTGTTGTCCACTAAATTGGTTCAAAAATACATGGTCACATTTATTCTTTCTTTAAGATAGTAAGAGGGGAGACAATGTTAACACTAGAAGGAGCAATTCTGAAACCCATGCAAAGGTAGAAATCACAAGTTAAGCCCTGTATCCTCACCATACTTACTAACAGACTGAGTACATATGTTAGGAAAGGAACCACAGCCTAGGAAAGAGGAATATTCCTTCAAGGTACAAAATATTAGCCAACTTTAATCCTTAAAAATACTACTATCACTTACAAAAAAAAAATAGTATTTATAACCTGTGACCCATCTCTATACCACTTAGTTTCAGGGACTGTACCTCACAATTGTACCTATTGAATCAAACATAGCATTATGAACCACTGATGAGATTTAAGTTTCCCAATGCTACTTTTTCACCAAAAAATAGTACAGTACACTTAAAAACAAACAGCTTTTATACAGGGCTTTTCCTCAGGAAAATAATATTTTGTATTTTATGGCTAACATTATCTACAAAAGCATGAATGCTACTTCATGTAAGTATACCTATTTCATACTTACATAGTCTACAACATATCTACTGCTGTTTGTATAATACAATATTGAAGTGACAATTTTTGCAGCTAACTTGCATTTAACTTGCATAACAAAAAGCATCAGAAGTACTGGTTCCTCCCCTCCAACATCTCATAAATGCTTAGCTCACTACACTACCCTGGAGAAAGGTTAAGGCTTCGTGGAGTAATCGCTTGCTGTCTGCACTGCAACCTGTAGTTTCAGAGTGCTTCAAAAAATGAAACATTATCCTATTATAGGTGGTCAATGATTTATGATAGTAAGAGAAAATGCTTTAAAAATAACAAAACAGAATTCAATAAATTCTATTACAGAAGATCCCCTATTGTGCAGCTGGTGCTCACCTTTTATCCACAGCATATAAAGGTTCCTATACACTCAATTCAAGTTATTCATGAAAATGTGTCAATACACACCTTTATAGTTAAGAATCCATTTTGCATTTCTAAATAAAACTCAGATCATAACTGTAGTGCAAACAACAATAAAAATCAAATCAAGAAATCCCAAGCAATGGATTTGAAATGGCACTCCATTTCTTCTCTGCTGCAGAAAGAACTGAACAAGCTCATCCTTTAGCTACCAATTGCCTAAGAACAGCCACTGCCTACTTCCAGAGCCCTGAAAGGACACACACATACTTGAAATCCAGTAACACAGAAAGCAATACTGAAATAAATTATTTCTCAAATGCCTTATTGCGAGTTCTGGTAACAATCCCATTTGGGGGTTTATTACCTCATCTACTGTTTGTGTGTAGAAAAACACAAATTATTGAGAATATACTAGCGAGCTGAGTAAACAGACATTACCTACTTTCAGTTGTAATAATTTCAGTTGTTACTATTAATAAAGTAGGTAATTGCATGCAAATCTAAAAAATAAATTGACTTGGTTCCTTAACTGAAGGAAGAAAAAAGTTGCAATCAGTGTCAGCAGTTGGTTTTTTTCCTTAAATTAGCTCTCCCTGAAGGAGCACATTTTTTTACCTCATCCCATAATATGACTGTGTTGGGTTTTTTAATCCTGCAAAACTGATTTGATTTTATCCTATTTCCTTACCCAAAACAACAAAAAACAGCAAGCACAACGCATTACAAATTGCAAAATCCAATCTTCTTTCTTTATCCCTATAGCACAGGTGACTTTCAGAGCTGCACTGTTTGCAGCTCTCCTATCCACCCTTAAGCATCTGGAACTGAGGATCAGCATTATATTTCAATATTATATTTCAGGTGCCCACAAATGCAAAGTTGTCAAGTTATCATATTATTTTTAAACTATGTAACTGGGAACATGCATTCTGAGTAACTAGAAACATGCATTATGGAGAGAAACAGGAAACAGCTATCACTTCAGCCTCTTGTCATTGTACAGATCTGAAAAATACATTATTTTAAACATACAAACTAATAGCAAATCATTGTGACATCCAAGTGTCTTTAGCTGTTCATCATGCATTGCTTCTCTTAAGCTCCACTTCTGTTAGCAAGTACAGTTCCTAAACTGCATCTCACAACAAAGCTGGCAGACAAGGTGCTTCCCACAGGCTTATGTGAGAAAGGAAATTTGGGAGCCAGCACGGCTGACAAATGGGAGAAATAGTATGGAAAAGAGATGTCATTCACTAAGAACACATAAGCAGAAATAATCATCTGACAAATACAGGATGGGAAAATGACTGTCTAGACAACAGTATTCCAGAAAAGGATCTGAAGGATTGATTAGCAGTTCCCAACTAAACATGAGTCAATGTGATGCTATTGCAAAAGGAACAAACATCACACCAGGAATGACAAGCAGACACATTGCTTAAAGCACACACTAAAAGATTCTCCTGCTTCACCTGATAAAGCTTTCCTGTCCAGTTTTGAACATAGATCAATTGGTCAACTAGAACATCATCAACTACCAGGAAAAGATGAAATATAACTGGAGCTATTTCATACAGGGAAAAGGAGACAGTCTTGACAAGTCTTCATATACACTTAAGACGTGCAAGTGGCAAACTACTCCAGTGCTAAACACTTTCTAGTAGTAAGCTTGCTAAGCACTGACTACAGAAGTTGCAGCTGACAAATATCCTTCAGAAGTGACAGATAGGAGTTGACTTGGCCTTGAGAAAGTAATACAAATTAAATCTCTCAAAACTCTTTGTAAGCATATTTTCTTATGTTTCTATTGATCATCTTCAAAACAGAATCAATCCTTTGAATTACGTAATTTTAGTGACCCAACAAATTAAATGCATGTGACTAATAAATAAAAAGGGACATCTCCCTCCAGGTTAGTCTCCTGGCTTCCAAATCACTGGGAAAGAAGCAGTGGTCACCTCAAAGGCATTCTGCCCAGCTCCTCACAAAAGGACAAATAGCAAGAAAATGAGGAAAAGCAAAACAGAAGGTTACTCAATGATGTACACAGTCACATGCAAAAACATCCACAGTAACAAAAGAAATTCCAAGCTGAAAAGTTTCAAGCATTTCAACCCTTCTGTGCAGAACCACAAAGACAGGCTTGAAAGGACTTTGAGGGGTTACCTAGTTTGTTGCCCTGTACCTTCACAGAAACAACTACAAAACCAGTAGCAAAAAAAAAAAAAAAAACAAAAAAAAAGAAAAACACAACAAAACACACCAAAAAACACCACCAAAAAATACCACCCACACACAACACTCAGTCTCTCAAAACTAAAGAAAAAAAGAAGCAGCACATCTCCCAGGAGTGCAAACTCTCTGCAGAAAGTGCCTTGTCTCAGTTGCTGAATACACTCAAGTGTCACAAAGGATCCAAGCAGTCAAAATGCTCTCCTCAGGATTTTCCCTGATCCCAAGACTCAAATTATGGAGAACTTTATAGACCAAAACCTACATGGTGAATTACACTCAGAAATGAACTGGAAACTATGGAATGTGGTAGATAACATGTTCACCTTGATCCAGGCTGTAAACATGAAACCCTGGTTTACTCTGACGTTTCATTTCTGGGCTACAGGTTAGGGAAGCAAAGGGATGTGACAAAGGCAGACACTCTTGCAGCACCGCAAAAAGTTGCTGATATCTGTGTAGTAGGAGTAAAATAACCAATTATAGCTTCCTTGACAGATAAGTTAGTGACTGCATCACGTGCAGTCTGAGCTCCAGAAGCAATCACAGATTACATTAGCCTATGCTAGATAGCAAAAAGCAGCATTCCACCTTCCAGCAGGGAGACCGTATTCTCACCTTCACTCCTTATGTTATTTAATTCACTATTTGCATCATCTTTTGGCTAAATCTGACCCAGCTAGTAGCCATACAAGCCCAACACTGAGAATGGTGGCAAAAAAACCCCACCCTCAATACCATGAAAGAGGAAGAAAAAGTGTCATCAGTATACAATTAACCCTGAAATACCATCAGCCTTCAAAAATCTTCCCCAGTAACCCCAGATATACAGTGAATAGGAAAGATGAGATCTCTGAAGGGCACTATGTAAGAGAGTGTTAATGAACCAACCAGCTCTGAGTTGTCCTTAAGAGATAAAGACATTCAAAACATCACATCCATACTGAAGACTCTAGATTCTCAGAGGCAGCTGTTAAAAAAACACCACCACACAATTTAAAAAGCAATGTCACCACTTTATCAACTTGTTTAAATTAAGGCTAGTCTTATGACCAAAATGACTTAAAAATATCAACTTTAGTATTCTGCTCTCCAACAGAATATAGTCAGTGAGGGTTTTTGGGGTTTGGGTTTTTTTTGGTCCAAAAGCTGTTGAGTTGAGATCATTCCTTTTGATAAGATACAGGAAGTTACTGCTTATATAGAAGACCAGGAAAATATCATCTTTATCTGACTGACACCCTAAACTGGTATAAAAGCCTCCATGACAATGTATCATGTAAATAAATCTGCCTTTAGTGAAGACGCACACATTTTTCACCTCAGGTAGCTAGAACTCAAGGAGGATTTCATAAAAGAATGGGCTCCCATAGCCCCAGTGAAGCAAAGGGAGAACTAGTATCCTGCCAGCTTCACTTCCAGTGCCCCATGGTACCTCACACCTTCACCTACTTGCAGGTGACCAGCCTCAAACAGTCACAAGCTGTAACAAGAAAACAAGTGTCATCCTCCAACTGTTCATTAGCCAAATGGGGTTCCTGAGCCCCAAAATGCACTGTTTTGTCCTGCCTCACCCCTAAACAGTTACACAGCAGCTTTACAGAACTTCTGGATATAAATCATTATTAGCAGTCATATTAGTGTAAAGCGAGAATACAAACAGAATTCCACATCAAACCATGAAGCAGAATCAACATGGGCAAATGGAAGAAAAGACTGAAGGCTTCATTTGTACTATTTGGGGATGGAAGAAGAGAAGCTGAAGTGTTTGTGTTAAACAGAACACATTTATTAGAAGTCTAGCAAAGTTATTGACAGAGATACAATGGGACATAGACTGTCTTTTTGTCGTGGAACTAAACAAACCAAGATCATTTACAGTAAAGTTAGCTTGCAGTCAAATAAGTGATTACAGCATAAAGATGTCTCAGCTATCTTTCAAGAGGACTGCTAGCAAGACTAGTCTGGCTGCAACACAGAAGAACAGGGCACGAGCCAATTGATTTGGCTTTTGTCTATGTGCAAGTCAATACCGCTCCTGTGATCAACTAATACACCCCTGTCTTTTGCCTCCTATAAGCCTCAGCTTACAGCACAAAGTCATTTGATCCTTCCGTTTCTGTCGGTAAAATAGGAGATGGGCATACTTCATACCCCCTCGGGAAGGCAGATTTATGGCTTAACCACACTAAAAATAACAAGCACTATTTAAACTTGCCTGAGTTAAATTGGTGTATTTTGCTGTACAGAATGACTTCAGGATCTGAAATACCATTCTGCTTATAATTAGATGGTGCATTTGGCAACTGTTTTTAATTATTCTCCTTAATTAAACTTTCCATCCTAATCCCAAAAATGTTTTCCTGAGAAAGCTCAGTAGAAAAAGGTGAATCACCTATGTTCTGGAAAGCATAACTGCATCCTTACAGATTCAGGTAAATCTGCAGATCTGGTAAGACAAAAAGAAAAACTGATCCTCTATGTTCAGGCTAACAAAACTTGAATCTTTACTTCAAACAGCATCCACAAGATAATTATGTAGTCTTATGATTTATTTATTACAACCAAGAGTTTGCAGTTTACACTAACTGGAAAGAGACACCTCTGAAAGCTACGCTTACTCTGCTGCCTGCAGAGCATCCACAGCTATGCAGTCTTAAATGACTCGTTTTAACAAAGGGTTTGGTTATTGTTCTAAACAATATTGTTCGGTTAAGTTCTAAAGTCAACACGACAGCACAGCACATTTATGTAAACAAACTCTGTCTGACATGTACCACATTTAGATACTACTAACAGCAAAAAAAAAAAATATTACTTCTCCTACCCTTACATCAGGATACTCTCTGCTAAATACTCCACATAACTGACCACTGCATCCTTTGTGTGAAGCCATCACTAGTTTGACACAACAGCTGAAGGTATGATTCAAAACATATGGAATTTCAAAGCAAAAACACAGAACTTCAACCCTCTGTTCTGAAAATAAAAGACATCAAAACCCATACAAAGCAAACTTTCTCAGAGCCAGAAATATCCCAAAGATTATTTCACCTTTAGCATCCCAAGGGATAATACATCACTGACAAAAGCCTATAACCTTAAAATAAAAACACATAACTGCAGTACAAAGGGTGGCATATCAGTGTAATCATGTTCTTCATTATGGCAGCACGTCTATCTACTAGGAAATGAACTGGCAGCGTGTCTGCCTGCTAGTAAATGAACTCCGAGTAAAGCAACCTGCTTGGTAAAAAGCAGTTAGACATTATCAGCAGCTAGCAGGCAGAAGTTTAAAAATTTGAAGAGGAGAAGATTGTTACTTCTATCAACTACCCCTCAAAGTGGGAATCAATCAGGCTGTGCAAGTGAGCAACAGCCACCTGGTTACCAGCAACCCTTCAGTGCAACCAGGTGGCTGTTGCCTGGTTATTCATCCATTTTGGCATGTCACAGTAGAAATGTGCAGCACACAGCATGTGCTGCAAAATTCAGCTTGAAAATGCAGATGAGGTCTGATGTTGATGCAAGCCCTGAGCTCTTTATACAAAGAATACATATGCTTGGTACAACTAATCGGGATTCTCAAAGGGGTTTTATAATGGGCCCATTTTACTAGGGCAGATAAATACACCAGTATTAAAAAAAGCTGTTTGGAAACATCATAATCCCATCACTTAAAAAAAAAAAGAAAATACATAAGCAGGTCTGTGGTGCAAAATGCAAGTTTGATCTATGAAATTCACTTTACATGAAGTTTAAAGAATTAGACAGCAAGATACAACTCTTTCTCCTGTCTCCCCTACTACTGCTACTGAGCACAATAGCTTATACAATAATTGGGTTTGAAGATTTTGCAGACAGTGCTCATCATGCAGGTGAGCACATAGCATAAAACACAGTCCAAGAAAAAAAAATAGATTAAGTTAGTATTTCAACATTTTGCAATGGTTATATGAACTACAGTATCACCCCCAACCTAGGGGTATAGAGGACCCAAACTGAACAGTGGCTTTTTGTTACCATCTTGAAAAGCCTTTGGAAGGCAAGTCACAGAAAACCATGGAATGAATTTAAATAAGAATAAGCATCTTTTTGTGACTATATTATATTTACACAAATAAAGAGCATCTTTGTAGTGAATTACATTCTCTGGTTGATCCAAAGGAAGCCCACTATTGAGAAGTCACAACTGTATCTCTTTAGCAGGCACAAGATTTCAGTAACACCAGCTCCTGGTAAATGAGGAAGAGCTGGACAGTGATTCAGATTTAAGTAGCTAAAAAGGTTTACTACACACACACAGTTTTATCAAAGGGAAATTACTTAATTGTTTAGTAACTAGGGAGTAGTTATTAAAATATGAGGAAAAGCATTTGGCTGCTTGCTTTCAGTATAAGAAAAAAAAAGATGCTCCATAGTCATGTTCAGCTCATAAATCGGGAGGGGAAAAAAAAGCTTCAGTTGTGAAATAGCATACTATGCTCAAAAATAAAAGTTAAAAAAAAAAAAAAAAGCACATCACAAAACACACCACAACCCACAGCAAACAGACCGAGGGCTGCAGCTTGAAATACTTGACTGCTAATATCCAGCATGCCATTCCAGGGAGTCCCAGAACGGTTTTTAAGCCTCTGCCCATCCTCGTAAAGAAAGGCAGGTGGCAGGACTAATCAATATCTTGCAACCCAGCTGTGACCTGGCAAATGAAGAAGTCAAGGAAATAAATCCCACCGATGATGGTTGGCGGAGGGCAGTGCCCGGGCGCAGCTCCAAGCGGGA